>JBAIAA010000235.1:600000-811915 GCA_037893245.1 Crossaster papposus | reverse complement strand
ATTCATCAACTTGATATATACTTTTACATGCAACCGAACAAAAATACCCATGACTTGTTTTTATGTGGCGCGCGCGTCCAACCAAAAAGAAAATTGCACGATGGATTGTATTATGCGTAGATGCGGAAGGCCAAGGGGGAACCGACAGACGGGCAGGTGCTGAAGTTTGGTCAGATTATCCGCAGCTATCTCACCCTATCATCACTACAGCTGCTCTCAATTGCCCCACGGGTTATAAGTTCACAAACGGTGTTTTAAACCCCCCAAAAAAAAAGGCTTTTACCTGTAATTTTCAGAAAATGGATTTGATTTGGGGGGGGGTTACTGTTGGATTTTATAGTACATATCCGGTTGTTTTTTACACTCCATGATGCTAAGAAAAAGCAAGAAAAACGGCGTTTCTTTTTACCCGGCGAGAGGCAATTGTTATTGGGTTTTCTTGTCCGCGCGATCGTGATTTTTGTTTTTAAAACATTTTGGGATTTTTTGGGGGGGAACAATTACACGATACAGAAATGCGAGTTCATTATTACAATTTACTTTCAAACAGTAAGATAATTCGATGGTATACATTTTCAGATTTCCTGTAATATATGGCAAATTTCGATTATTTAAATTAACAACTTATACAGTGTCTATGTGTCCATGCAAAGAAAGACATACACAGTTTGCCGTCCGTATTCATACATGTAGTTTTCATTCTTTCTTATCCAATATTCACCAAATTTCCGTATTGTACCCCCCGCGTTGTCTGGTATTTCGTCCCAATGTTTCAGCAGCATATTGTTATCACTAAAAATTAGGAGAATTTAATTTTGGAAACGGAACGGTAGAACTTGCGCAACGTTACAACTTCTTTCTTTATAGCTGCCCTCTATAATTATTTCGTATAGTCCTACCCACTCACAAGGTGTTTGAATATAGCAAATATTTTGACTGCGTGACTAATTAAATCGCAGCTCAATGCTATAATCGTGGGGCCAATTTGATGGAACTTCTATTCTAAGCACAAACATTTATAGCTCAAAACAAGTTTTGCCAGTAAAACATGTACCATGCCAAAACTCCATGTGATTTGTATCGTGTAGTTAACAAAACTTTGACTAAATACTCTTTTTCTCGCTCCCCAAACAATTTACCCTCCAAATTAGGATTATGGCCTCTCAGCTGTCCCTTCTATCTTTTCTATATATAACCCTAACCGTTTTTCCTCTAGCGCTTTTTTTTCGGAAACCTGAAAAACGGATTGTGGACGTGCGCAAGTCCACACACGTACCTCTTCCCGCATCGGGTGGACCTATCATTGTGCGGAGGTCACAGTGCGTATGCAAGACTAACTCACACACAAGACACATGCATACTGACAATTTTGGAAGACCGCCAACATAGGACAAGATTAGCTCAGTTGGAAGGAGCGCCGTCCGTATCTGGAGGTCGCAGGTTCGAGTCCTGCCTTGCCAATTTCTTTGTTCACTCAAATTTAAAACAGTCTGAATCCAGTCACAGTTTGTGCTAAGCAAAAATGTTGTGCTTTACACTATAGCGGCTCCATGAAATTGTGCCCTGATCAGGCAAGGTTAATATTAGTCATAGCATATATTCCACCTGCGTTTTCAATACAAGCCCGTAAACAGATTGAAGTTTAATATTACACACATCCTGCAGGTTTTTTTGGTTTTTTTAAATCAAACCTGACTAGACTATAAGCTTTTACTATTGCAATGCTAAACAACAAATTTATAAGGTCGGACACCGAGTCCATGTTTGGGGTAATTGAAAAGCCGTCGGCTGCCCGGACGTAAAAGCCACAAAAGTTCAGTACCAAGACGAGCTAGCACAAGTGCAAGTTCATCGCCGGCTTGCGTCCAAATTAGCACTGACAGCTGACGCTGTACGAACTCGTTGCAAAACGCATTCCGACACACGGCTCCAGTTTGCAAATAGCTACCAGTTTCACTTGTGTCCCAGCACGGTGTCCCCGGCCCGCGAGAGGAGAGTGTATACACGATTGCAAGCTTGTTCGCTTGTATGTTATTCGCTCCCTGGGAGGACAAACAGTTGATATACATGCCTACAAGCAGCATGCATCAGCCACTAAATGAACTCACAACTTTATTATACGTGGAAACACACAGTCCAAGCAACAAGAAGTCACTGTATAAGCCATCAGTCTTGTTTCATTCCAATACTAAAATCAAGCTTTACCCCGAAACGTCACACACGACGAAGACATTATTATTTACACCTAAGTTATACACTCTATTTTGGTTGGGGACATGGTTGGAATGGACCAGTATCGTATAGCACGAGTTACCTGAATTTGTCATTTTTGCCCAAACGAATTGCAAATAACACTGAATAGAAAAAATAAAGAAAGAAAAAAAATACGACTTTCTGATTTGTACTTTGTTTGTGCGATAAAACTTTATGTTGATTTAGTATGCGTTGGCTGCTCATCCACGTGTTACTCCGTCTATTGTGTGCGAGGGGCAGGGCAGCGGGGATAATATCTCGCTTGTTTGGCTATAATTCAATTATTGATGCCGCCAAATGCTCTCCGGCCTTTGGATAACATTTGCGGGGTTCTTGATATGCGCGACTGATACATTATCCACTTCTTTGCATGTTGATTTAGTTCAGACTGATGTCAAGCGGCATCAGGAAAAAAAATATCGAAGTGCACGCTATTCCAGGAAAACAAACGTAACTATAAACTAGACCATGTGTTTGTGGACAAAACACAGAGCTGGTTCGAGTGTCTTACATTATTTTCAATATGTGTGTGTGGTGGGTCTATGTGGTGTGCAAGGTCTCAAGTCGATCAAATTTACGAAAGTGTCAAAGGTCAATAGTCAAAAGAAAAACGTGTACAAAACTATGGGAGGACAAATTGAACCTTTAACGTGGACGTCACAATGACCTTGAAGGACGCAATCGTGCTGAATTTCTTTCAGGAACCACTATGAGTGATGTTCTAAGGGTATGGCCAAGTCTCAAGTCGATCGGATTGACCAAAGTGCCAAAGTCAATAGTCTGAAGGAAAAACGTGTACAAAACCAATGGGAGAAAAATGTGGAACCTAATGTGACGTCACGTGACTTTGAATGGACGCAATCGTGTGCCAATTTCTCTCAGAAACATCTGGGGGGTGGTGTTCTAAGGTTTATGCCAGTTTCAATTCGGTCAGATTTACCGAAGTGCCTAAAGTCAATAGTCTGAAGAAAAACGTGTACAAAAACCTATGGAAAATATTTCATCTTTAACGTGAGGTTACGTAGACCTTGAATGACGTGATCGTGACGAATTTCATCTAGGACCGTCCTTTGAGTGGTTGTCTAAAGTATGCAAGTCTCAAGTCGATCCGGATTACAAAGTGTCCAAAGTGTATTGTCTGAATAAACGTGTGCAAATCCTATGGAGAAATGTCTGAAAAAAAAAAAAAAAAAAGAAACTAGACATGTGTTTGTGGACAACACAGAGCTGTTTCGGCTGTCTAAGATGACTTTCATTATGTGTGCTAAGTCTGAAATCGATTGGATTTGTCAATTTTTCCAAATATAAATAAGTTGAAAAATACGTGTACAGATCCTATGGGAAAACTGCACCTTTAAAGTGCGTCACCATGACACCCGATGATGTCATCATGATGTCATCTTAATTTTTGTCTATAACACATTCTGGAATACTTGCATACCAAGTTTGGCCCCCAATCAGACATCTATACTTCCAGAGATAGAGGTTCCTAAAATCTGCCCTTTAATGTGACGTCACATGACCCACGATGACGTCATCCTGACGATTTTCCCCTTGGCCCTCCTGGGTATGGTGGTCGAGGTGTGTGCTAAGTCGTAAGTCGATCGGATTACAGAAGTGTCAAATTCAATATTTTGAAGAAAAACGTGTACAAAACCTATGATAAAACTGAACCTTTATGTGACGTCACATGACACCCGATGATGTCATAATTATGTCATCTTAATTTTCGTCTTTAACACATCCTCGAATACTTGCAAACCAAGTTTGACCCCAACCGGACTTGTACTTTCAGAGTTAGAGGGTCTTAAAAACTACACCTTTAATGTGACGTCACATGACACCGATGACGTCATCTTGATTATTTTTTTCTTGGCCCTCCTAAGGATGGTGGTCAAGGTCTGTGCTAAGTCTCAAGTCGATTGGGTTTACAAAAGTGTCAAATTCATATTCTGAAGAAAAACGTGTACAAATCCTATGGGAAAAAATTGAACCTTTAACGTGACGTCACGTGACCACGAATGACGTAATCGTGACAAATTTCTTTCTAGGATCATCTGTGGGTGGTGGTCTAAGTGTATGCCAAGTCTCAAGTCGATCGGATTTTACCAGAGTGTCAAAGTGTACTGGCTGAAAGAATAGTCTGAAACAGAAAGGAAAAAAAAAAAAACTAGACATGTGTTTGTGGACAAACACAGAGCTGTTTCGGATGTCTAACATGACTTTCATATGTGGGTGGTGGTCTAGTGTGTATCAAGTCTGAAATCGATCGGATTTACCAAAGTGCCAAATATATTGCTTAAAAAAAACGTGTACAAATGCTATTAAAAAAACTGAACCTTTTAATGTACAAACCCTATGGGGGAAAATTAAACCTTTAACATCATGTCACGTGACCTTGATTACGCAATCGTGCCAATTTCCTCCAGAACCATCTGTGGTGGTGTTCTAAGTGTATGCTAAGTCTGGAGTCGAGTGAATTTACCAAAGTGTCAAAGTCATAGTCTGAAGGAAAACGTGTACAAAACCTATGGGGAAAACTACACCTTTAATGTGACGTCACATGACACCTTGATGACGTCATCATGACGTCAACTTAATTTTCGTCTATAACACATTCTGGAATACTTCAACCAAGTTTGGCCCCAATCAGACATGTACTTCCAGAGATAGAGGGTCCTACATCTGCCCCTTAATGTGACGTCACATGACCCACGATGACGTCATCATGACGAATTTCCTTGGCCCTCCTGGGGATTGTGGTCGAGATGGTGCCAAGTCTCAAGTCGATCAAATTTACGAAAGTGTCAAAGTCAATAGTCTAAAGAAAAACGTGTACAAAACCTATGGGGGAAAATTGAACCTTTAACGTGCCGTCACGTGACCTTGAATGACGCAATCGTGCCGAATTTCTTCCAGAACCATATATAGTGATGTTCTAAGGGTACGCCAAGTTTCAAGTCGGTCGGATTTACTAAAGTGTCAAGTCAATAGTCTGAAGAAAAAACGTGTACAAAACCTATGGGGAAAAAATAGAAACTTTAACGTGACGCCCCGTGACCTTGAATGACGTAATCGTGCCGAATTTCTTCTAGGGCCGTCTGTGGATGGTGGTCTAAGTGTGTGCCAAGTCTCAAGTCGATCAGATTTACTAAAGTGTCAAAGTCATAGTCTAAAGAAAAACGTATACAAAACCAATGGGAGAAAAATGTGAAGCCTTTAATGTGACGTCACGTGACCTTGAATGACGCAATCGTGCCGAATTTCATTCAGAAACATCTGGGCGTGGTGTTCTAAGTGTATGCCAAGTTTCAAGTCGGTCGGATTTACCGAAGTGCCAAAGTCAATAGTCTGAAGAAAAACGTGTACAAAACCTATGGGAAACATTAAACCTTTAACGTGACGTCACGTGACCTTGAATGACGCAATCGCGCCAAATTTCTTCTAGGACCATCTGTGGGTGAGGTCTAAGTGTATACCAAGTCTCAAGTCGATCGGATTTACCAAAGTGCCAAGTGTATTGGCAGAACAAACGTGTGTAAATCCTATGGGTAAAAACACTGAAAGTGGAAAAAAAAAAAAAAAAAAAAAAGAAAAAAAAAAACTTTAACGAAAACAAAAGCTGTTTCGGTGAAAAACGAAACAGCTAAAAAAACTTTAACAAAAACAATAGCTGTTTCGGCTGAAATGCCGAAACAGCTAATAATGCCACTAATAAACAATTCTATCTAAGCAACAAGAATGGACGTAATACATTGCAAGTAAACAATTATGTGCAATTATTTCAATTGTATTTGGATTGTACAAGACCTGTCTAATAGTACTTCTACTAAGTACTAGTGACCTAAGTTTCATTATAAGCATGTCGCTAAATTTCGTCGGTAAATAATGGGCCAACATTTAGTTTCCGAAAATGTTGAAATTTCCAAGCTTTCAACTTTCGCTGTACACATGTATATGTAATTAACTTTAGGGTTTTAGGGACCGCAATAGAAGAGATGTATAGACAGAATAGCGAAGCAGTGTTTTTTGATATACATGTACATGTATTTGTACATGTACATTGAAAACGTGCACCCAATTATTGTTGGCTTCCGTGTATCCAGATTTCGTTGCTAAATGCAGAAAAAAACTTCAAGAGGGCACTTTTCAATGACTCTGACGACACAGAGCAAGGCTGACTGATACCACGTCAGAGCGTATTAATTCTTACAGGGATTTCGTAGTTGGTTGGTATACAGAGTCGTTCAATCGTTATAGTGTACGTTTCCATGTCCATTTGTTTTGTCATACTGTACTACTGCACGGTGCACAAGTGACTTTGTCACGAATGATAGAGAACTGAACAATATACAATTTACACAACTGTCGCATATAACCTTGCCTCCATACAAAGGCCATCCTCAACAAAGTCAAAGAGCTACTAAACACCGCCCCCCACCCCACACCCCCGTTCCCGAGATGCTAACACCGCGCCGATAAACAAATCTTGACTAAGATACATCATGTACGATGTTTTCCTAAAATTACTTGACTTTAAAAGTCATATCGTGGAGGAATACAATCTTTCCTGCATTGTCATATCATTGGGAACCCTCTTCGTTTTTGTGTGATTTATTTCTTTGTTTCCATTTCCATAGACCGTTACTTAGAAAATATCTTAAGGCCCACAATTAAAATTGCCATGATGCCGTTCAGTTATTGTATTAAATACGCTGTCTCAACATTTACAACATATCCGAACTGACAGCATACTTTTGTACGTACCTAGCATGCATTGAACTACATGTAATTGTAAGTTATATAACTACAGTGTAATATATCAAAATAATATCGAGACAAACAGGGGATATATTATAAGCTAAATCTGAAGTGTGCCTTGAGCACAAATGGAACTTACCAAGTAGACGAGCCATGTCACCACGGTGAACCAAGCCCAGATATTATGAGCTTTCTGCTGGCGGTCGAGACATCTCAATCATTGACAACTGGATGACAATGTAGACCTGCTGTATGTATATTATTATCTGACTCTGCTTCGTAGATTGACTTTAGATCAGCTTTGGGTTACCGTTGCACTTGTAACAATAGGTACGTACCCAAAATCAGCACACATCGATCAGGAACAAGAACTTGAGGAATATTTGGTGTACACTTTTTAGTCACTCGGAGGATTCGAGTCACTCAGGACGACAACTTCGGTATGACCTGTGTAAAATCGGCAGCTTTGCGCATTAAATAATAGCTGCCCTAATGCACGGACCGAACCTAGGCCTGTTAACCAGAATGGAAGGATTTAGGGTCGTAAAACTATGAAAAGCAGTCGTAAAATCGACCCGCGTTGTGCACATCCACGTGAACGGCTGAGCGTGGTTGGCTGTGTGACATTGTATACAATACATGAACATAATGGGTAGGCACTGTGCATGACTTGTGCATACTTCAATACAAACATAAACTGTTGTCGATAGATGGCGCTGTCGATTAACGCAAGTACATGTACCGCCGCATCCAAGAAACGTGCACAAATCGTGCAGACTAGTTGTATTGGGCTTATTACATGTAGTTGCCAAAATGTATTCCCTCCGCGTAGTGTAACGAACGACATCTATCAATGTTACCAGTCGAGTAAGGATTGACAGGCTTTCGGGTCACAGTTTTTTATTATACTTTTGTCAATCCAGGCCAGCTGGAATCGGGTTATTTTGTTCAGTTAATTCATTTCATTTTGTAGATTGTTTGTGTGTTTGCAATTTAGCCGAATAAATAATAATAATAAGTACTCATTCCCTGTGGGAATTCCTGTTTTATAAGACCTCTGTTGCAGTGTTTTGGACCAGCTGTGGATACTTAGCAGTTGCAGTGACCACATTATTGCCAAAACACAGCCAGAAATTACTCGTTCCCTGTGGGAATGTATGTTTATTAGACCTCTATTTTATGTTGCAGTGTAGTTTTTAGACCTGAGAAATTAATAGCTTTTTCATATGGTGGGAATGTATTGAATGGTGTTTTACCGAGAAGTTCCCAGATTCCGAAAAAGGTACATAATCATCATCATCATTGTGTAACATCATGAACACTGGACTCTTATTATAGATCTACGTCTTCGACGCGGCTAGAAAATGTAAGAAAATCATTTTTAACAGTGTATTATCCTAATTTGCGACCACGTGCTAAAACCACGTGCTAAGATGGCCTCAGTTCTCAATCTCAGTTGCAATGTTTATTTGGACACTTTCAAACTTACAATTAACCACTGAACCAGTAATCCTTGTAATTAAAGTTTTATAATTGTTTGGTATGGAAATATAAGTGAATAATTATGCATGAAACTGATTGCCATAAACTTTATTTTATTATTAGTATAGATCGTAATCGTTTATTTTCTAATGGATTTCCCACTGAAATTACATAGCACTTATACATTGCATCTGTATTTAATGGCAGGGTTGTAGTCGAGTCCAAGTCCTTTCACAAGTCCTTTCGTGAAGCCAGTCACAAGTCCCTTTATAAGGCAGTCACAAGTAACTAGATGAACAATGACAAAGGAATGCCTTTGTCAAAGCTGATTTGAATAGCTTGTGATTTGAATTGGAACTGAAGGACTTGTGATGACTTGCAGGACTTACAGGGACTTGCAGTGGACTTGTGATGGACTCGACTACATCCCTGTTTAATGGATGCATGGACAAGCTTTCGAAGATATCACTTTTTATTCATTGTTTTTCTCGCTATTTTAATACTTTTTTACATTCAATTTTACCGACTCTTACATTCAATTTGGTCTGAGGAATAAAATTCACACGCTTTTATATACCTCCAAATGGGGCACTTTGGGAGACAATCCCATAGAGTCGTGCACAATCTTTATTGTAACCTAACCCGTTTTTACCTGGAGCTTTTTCCACGAAATTTCATATTTATGCTATTTAGATCCAAATCTGTCTTCTCCGAGCAAAAATAACTCCCAAATATCGTTTTGTGGGGTGAGCTAGACACTTAGGGAGACACTGAAATGTCTCCCTAAGTGCCACTGTCTCCCAAGTGAATCAAAACTATCGCTAATTTGTCTCCCAAAGTGCCTATTTGGAAGAATTTACCAAACCATTAGTCATTTACCATTGCATTCAATTTCAGATTTTTGGTCATACTAATGAAATATTTCTGAGGGGAATATTCATATTACAGATCAATTTCGTCTAAGCTGTTGCCGAAAGAGATCGAATTCGTCTTATATCTATCAACTTCAAACTTATGTTAAACAAAAATTTGTCTAATTTGTGCTTGACTCTTTTCGGAGGGTCTTTTTGAATCCCTGGCTTTGTTTCGGAAGAGCATAAGGCGGTTCAGTGTTTTAGATGATGGAGCATAGAGCTATTACAGAGCGCTGTCAAGATGTACAGGGGTACACCACCCTAATTGAAAGGAAAATTTCTACGCGAGCTCATTTGCATGAAATGTGCCCCCCCCCACCCCCCCCCCCCCCCCCACCACAATTTATTTTGAAAAAGAATGCCGTTTGGTGAAAATAATGTTGGGATTGTGTAAATATAACATAGGATCAACTCCCTGGTTTTTGAGCTTCAATCTGGGGCAGACTTGACAAAACTACGGTTGAAAAATGGTCCTAATTGCCCTAGAACGTGAGGGATGCCATTTGTAAAATGGCTGCTTGCAGGCTCGGGAACTGAGTATCACTTTTCGGAGGTGAGTTTCTTTTGGTGTGAATATTAAAAAATGTAATTGGCTAACCCACTAAAAATTGAAAAGAAATGGAAAGATAAAGACCAAGACATGATAATCTGATTGTTGTTTGAGAACCCAGTGATGTCGGTGTGCATGAAACTTGGTCCTGAACATTGTTGAATGGGACTTGAATTAGGCTGGTGCACCCACAGAGTGACATGATGCCTATATGGGCGCATCCATGTTTGTTCACAAACGTATGGAAAACACGAAACTTTGTACGGCTTTTGTACGGCCATTTGCATATGCGTTTGTATTCTATAAAGTGCGTTAACGCGAAGCCGATACTGAAACGCACGATCAGCAATGAGCGTTTCGTATGTTTTTGTTTGTTCTCTGCGCAAACGGCGCAAATTATCCGCGTACACGCTGAAGATGATGAGTGCCGTGGTTTTTTTAACTGGCATGATGCCCGTAAGTTGTTTGCGTCGTTCTATTTGCACCCGCGTTGCATGCATTTTAGAGTACACAACATTCAATCCATATATTTGTATTATATATATATAGTTCGTCCTTCGAAACTCGAAGATGACAGCAACATCTCCATACTAGTTGGTGTTGTGTGTAAGTTGATGGCTAATAAGTCAATTCTAGCCAGGAAGTTGCGATCGCACACTGGACACACTAGATCGTCGGGGGGGGGGGGGGGGGGGGGGGGGGGGGCAGGGGGGGGGGGGGGGCAAGGGGGGGGGGGGGGGCAGGGGGGGGGGGACGTAGCTGGGAAGCAACTGGCTGACGAGATTTCCGTTGCTGTCGTTTCAGCTCAGCCTCCCTGATGCGACGGGCTTCGTAGCTTGATGCACCTTCATGGGACGATCTTCGCCATGCCGTCCGATCCTGGGCATGTTCTTCCCAGCTACTCACATTGATGTTGCATTGCTTCATGGCTGCTTTAAGACAATCTTTGTATCTTTTGAATTGTCCACCAGCAGATCTTTTGCCTGATGTTAGTTCACCATAGGGTATCTTCTTGGGAATTCGATCATCAGGCATTCGTAGTACATGACCTGACCAGCGAAGCTGAGCTCTCATGATCAGAGCACCTACACTGGGCAATTCCGCTCGCTTGAGGACATCGGTGTCAGGGACCTTGTCTTGCCATTTGATGCGTAAAATCTTGCGCAAACAGGAAAGGTGAAAGTGGTTTAGCTTTCTGATGTGGCGGCTGTAGGTTGTCCAAGTTTCACAGGCATACATCAGAGAAGTCAGGACTACAGCTTGATAGACACGCAGCTTTGTTTTCAAGCTTATGCCTCTTTTATTCCACAGACGCTCACGAAATCTTCCGAATGCCGAGCTGGCTTTAGATATCCGGTGAGCGACTTCGTCCGTGTGGACCTCTCTTGAAAGGGTGCTGCCCAAGTACGTGAACTTGTCCACAGAATAAAGGGTGTGATCTCCAATGGTGATGACTGGTGGAACATACGGCTTACGTGGAGCAGGTTGAAACAACACCTCCGTCTTTTTTAGACTGATTGAAAGCCCAAAGCGTGAGCAAGCTGTTGCAAAGCAGTTCATGATGAGTTGTAGGTCTTTCTGTGTGTGAGCGACAAGCGCGCAGTCATCGGCATACAGAAGTTCACGAACTAGTTCATCGAATACCTTTGTTTTCGCTTGAAGTCTTCGGAGATTGAAGAGTTTTCCATCAGTCCTGAATCTTAACTTTAAGCCGACGTTGATGTCACAGAAAGCATTAAGAAGCATGCTAGCAAACACGACACTGAAGAGCGTTGGCGCAAGGACACAGCCTTGTTTAACTCCATTTGATACAGGGAAAGCTGTTGAGGATTTTCCGTCGTCCATATTACTCGCGCCATCATACCATCATGAAACTGCTTCACCATCTCGATATACTTTCCAGGGCAGCCAATCTTGGACAAGAGTTTTCAGTGAGGCCATTTCGGCTGACAGTGTCGAATGCCTTTGTCAAGTCTATTAGAACGGACGCAAACAACTTACGGGCATGATGCCCGTAAGTTGTTTGCGTCCGTTCTATTTGCACCCGCGTTGCATGCATTTTAGAGTACACAACATTCAATCCATATATTTGTATTATGTTCTACAACACGTACATGAATTAAAAGCATCTGCGTACGGGATGGATTCAAAGTATCTCCGCGCGTAAAAATTAGCGCTCTAGTAATTTAATATGGGTGCATGTGACTAAAACTCTGAAAATCACTGCGCGCGAGCTCATTAATGTTTTGTGATCCCTCCGGTAATTTTGAATAAGAGGTCCCTGGGGCCTATACATTGGACTGATTGTAGAAATATTTGTGGAAATCAAGAATTGGTGACCCGTGGCTTCCAACTCGGGGGATTCCGTTCACAAAAAAGACCAATACGTGGGTCTATTTGGCATAGAGGCGGGGGGGCTACATTGAGACCTGGGCACTAGAGCTGGGCCACCAGTTTAGGGGTGGTTTGTGTGGAGGGGAGCTAGTATAAAAAAAATTCATTCGGTCAACCCCCATAAATTTGAAAAGAAAATTGTTCTAGGAGTCTTAATCTTTGATTTCCAGTCAAAAAAATATGGCCACTCTACTCGTGAGCGTCACCAGGCGGCGCTCGTTCTTTCAATTTTTGTGTTGGTTACAATGAGCGCCGTATTTAGTGTAGTGGAACCATATAGCTCTTTGGAATGGAGGCGAATCCGAGGTTTCGAAAACTCCGACAGCAAAAGCGCTTGCTGCTGAATTCGTCAAAGGCGGGCGCCCTTCAAAATTGCCGGTGCTCATTAATTTCCCACAACACCTCTTATTTCCGTTTATATTGCGACGAATTATTTCAACCATCGACGTGACGAGATAATTCTTCAGCCCTAAAAAGTATCTACCGTCATCAGTCACTCACATTTGTTTTACTGCAGAATCATTTTATAAATAAGTGAATCAAAGAAAGAGGTCAACATGGCCGAAGCTGGTGAGGTGAAAATCGAAAACCTGAATAAGACGACGGGTAAGAAAATTGCGTTAGTTTATTCCTTGCTCTATGGTTTAAGCAAATAGTTTGGGAAAGGTCGCCCAAATGTCTCCCCGCCGCGCGAGTAGACTATGCACCATATAGCATGTATAGACCCGCAAAAGTAGTGTTTATATGCAACGCCACTCGCTCGTTATTTCCAACACGAGAAATGTATTGATATTAACATCTGCCATGTCATTTTCCGGGCAGATTTGTTAGAAAATTTTACAATTTGTCCGTTGTTACTTCTATTTCTAAGTTCTTTACCATGAATGATGTTTACTCGATCATGCTCTTTAAATAAGCCACTTTGACATTCCAACTGCGCATGTGCACAACAACATTCAACAATTTTTCTCTTGGGATAAACACGGCAGACAAATGCACACAAGGCTATGGGGGACGTGGTAACCGAATCCGCATTTTGTGCATTTTCTTGTGAAATCGAAAAGACGATGGGAACTTTGTTCGAACAAAAGTTTGGCCACACAAAACGGGTCCTACTATTCACCGACAACACACCGACAACACGCACAGCACCGACAACACACCGACAACACATCCAAAACGTATTCTATATTGACCAAAAAGGTATAGCACTGTAATATACACGATACAAAAGAGTGTTATTGTGCTTGAGGTTACATTTCTTTTGTAAAAATGATGTTTTTTTCACGCGAAAAAAATATCTCTAACCACCACGGTCGTTGGCCGCCATCTTGCCTTCGCGCGGAGTTGGCCTATACCATTTTATGTACGGGTGTGCAGAAAATAAAATTATCATGTCATACACAACAGAGGGCGCCCTGTACGGTTTTATGCTGAATTAAAGTACGTTGGATGGAATATTGATATGACTTAATTGTCCTATTACATGCAATATGATTTTTAATATGTGGAGACAACATTATTATCCTAGTACTAGTAGGCCATGTCATATCAAAACTCACCTTTCAATCCAACTAACTTTAATTCAGCATAAAACCGTACAGGGCGCCCTCTGTTGTGTATGACATGATAATTTCATTTTCTGCACACCCGTACATAAAATGGTATAGGCCAACTCCGCGCGAAGGCAAGATGGCGGCCAACGACCGTGGTGGTTAGAGATATTTTTTTCGCGTGAAAAAAACATAATTTTTACAAAAGAAATGTAACCTCAAGCACAATAACACTCTTTTGTATCGTGTATATTACAGTGCTATACCTTTTTGGTCAATATAGAATACGTTTTGGATGTGTTGTCGGTGTGTTGTCGGTGCTGTGCGTGTTGTCGGTGTGTTGTTGGTGAATAGTAGGACCGCACAAAACACCTCAAAACAACAAAACGTAAACAAAAAATGTTACTTAATAACTTTAGAACACGACGATCTCTTTAAATTCGCTGGTACCCCGCTATGCTTTTGCACGCATTCGCTGAAATGTTTATCTCAAAAGAAAAAATCGTAAAATCTCCATGTGCACACGCGCTGCGGGAATATCGAACTGGCTTATACATATAATACCAAATTCTGCAATCACAGCACCCACCGAGTTTCGTTCCCAAGAAATTTGGTAAATAGGTGGAGTCCAACACAAGCCTATTGCCTTTTTAGGTCGAGTTTAATCCTGAGAAAATCTTCGCTCGGTGCCTTGTCACTGTGCCTCGAGTCCTTCACAACGAAATGACGGTACTGTCTGTAGAATAGCTTCAGAGACGTCGTGACCAGACTGTCTGCAGTATTGTTGTGCATTTGAACTAGATCCATACACGACGAAACGGCCCATGCACGAATCAGTGCTTGTTATTGAATGAAGTCGAAGATTCCTCTTTGCGTATGGGTCATTCCACGAAGTTGAGGAACACCTGGTTATTGTCCAAGTCCCATAAAACTAAAGAATAAATCATGAACATGTTTAAAAAATAAACCTTGTAAATAGCGCTGGACGATATCACGATAATATCGTCACGATACGATACTGAAGACGATATCGACAGTATCGACTTTGGTTTTAAAAATATCGAAATATCGTGACCCAGACGATATTCGCAAGATATAGTCGATATTTAACAAAATGTATTAAAACTGCTTGCAAACAAACAAAAAACTTCACTGAAATCAGAACTTAATATGTGCCGCAAAAGTTATTGTAACTTACGCCTTCCCCTGAACGTACCCTTTGTCAACAAACCCAATTGCAGCCGATGCGCCGCTCACTACTTCCTCAGTGACAAGATCGTTATCCAATCCTAAAGTCCAGTTAAAAAATTCTTCGTTGCTATTTGGCGTTGACTTTCTTTTCTAGCTTTCCGCACAGACGTTCTCTCAACACAAAGGGCTACTCAAAGAATGTTGCCCTTGCCCCGCTTATCTCCAACAAAGATACATTGTATTTACTTACACTAACCCTTGCCTGGCAGATACAGAATGTATTTAAAAGGCTTTGGCTGGTGTATTCCTCGAATTTATTTATCTCTTGGCCCAACCGATGGTCATTAAATTGGGTGTGAGTACTTTAAAAAAACTTTGCCTACTCATTTGCAAAATGTATTAAGATGTAAAAATAAAAAGGGGTTAAAAAACCCTGAACCTGTTTATTTACGAAACCCTAGTCGTAAAAAAAATATATTTCTAAGGTTAATTATGAAATTGTCCTTGTTTTATAGAAAAAAAGGGAAAGGGTACTTAAAGACTTATTTGTCTGATTTCCCAAAACATTTCCAACCAATTTCAGGGGTAAATAATAATACGATTTATTCTTGGTTTTTCCGGTATCTAACAAAATCGACATACACCTGACCATTGAATTACGAGGCTAGCGAAATAAATTCCAGGTTTATATAATAATATTTATTTCTAGTTTTATTGTTTAAAAAAGAACAAAAAAGAAAACGGGACCTCAACACTTAATATTTTGAGCTCCTCAACATTTTTCCAACAGATTTAAATGGGAAATTTAATACGATTCATTTTCCATTTTTCTTGTATATGACAAAAAAGATCTATTTCGTGGCCCATAAATTACAAGGCTAGCTTTTAAAAACATTTACCAAACCTACACGAGCCAAGAATAAATAAGCAAGAATAAAATCGAGGCGGTACAAAATCCCGATGGCGGACCCCAGGATAAACTGAGCCATGAATATTTGAAATACTTTAAATTAAGACCCAGAAATCAAGGCATGATTTTTAAACGGGTATTATTTGTTGTCCTGCATTGTCCCTTAAAATGCACGAGCTGAGGTTTTATCCCAGCAAATTACTCCCGGAAGCATGTACTTCAATCTTAAAGTGAATTTCTAAACGTCCTAATAAGAAGTGGTTATTCAAATTTAATAAATAATTTGCTGGGTGTTATTTAATAAAACCATAATAGTTAATTTGTCCCTAAAAAGATGTGGAAATTGTAAGAGCTTGTTACATTTTTCAATTTATAAGTGGTTCTGTGGTGTAGTTTTACATAATATTTAATAAACACCTTTATAGTGCACGAGGAATAAAATAAAACCACGGGAGAATTATTCGGGAGTATTTTCCAAATATATTCCAAGTTGGAGCAAGCAACCCAGACAATGATTGACAGCTGACCTACAAAATGTATTACATGTACATTGTAGCAAGTAGACCAACATGTGGCCGACCATTTCAATAGCTGGGAAAGTGGCCCATGTTGCTTTGAGTGCCAACAGTACCCGACCAGGCGGAATTCACAAAGTAAAAAAGGTATTACATTATTGTCAGATAAGCCTCCAACTGATCAGTCATGGACAATAGGATTTGGCAGTTAGGTTTTGTTGAACCAGCGCCACAACCTTTCTTCCAAGGAGCGCCCAGTTCGTTGCCCTCTATGAAAATTGGCCAATCAGAATAATCTATCTTTGCGCAATAAAACCGCAAGTGCCCCCTCCGACTTGAACGGCGGCTGGATTTTAGTGGAAGACGACGAAGCATTTTCACCGTCGCGTCTATTTTCAGCAACCATTCTGTTTATATAGTTTTCTTTTATAGACGTTCAGGAATCGCCACGATTCACACATGTCTTGTGACCGCGTTTAATTAACAGCTCGTTTGAGTTATTTTAACCATTATAATTTGAAAATTACGGCGATATATCGACATATCGGCGATATTTACCTGACGATATTATCGCCAGTCAAAATTTACGATATCGTCCAGGCCTACTTGTAAACTTACTTAACAGAAAAGA
Organism: Crossaster papposus; assembly: GCA_037893245.1. Classification (NCBI taxonomy): domain Eukaryota; kingdom Metazoa; phylum Echinodermata; class Asteroidea; order Velatida; family Solasteridae; genus Crossaster; species Crossaster papposus. The sequence continues at coordinate 794,761 of JBAIAA010000235.1, read as the reverse complement.
ACACAAATAAAGGATTATTTTAAAACTGATTTTGTTGATATTTGTGGTAAAATTTTTCAAAAAAAATCATAAAAAGGTGGTTTCCGGTTATGTAAAAGTGAAATATTTGTGACAAAATAAATTGGCATTTTAAAAACCAATTAAGTGGTTTAAATATAATACAAAAAAGTCTCATTCGTTTTTATTTCTTGGCATATAATGCACCCTGTATATTCCATAACACTATTCATGTTGATCACCCCTATTTTATAAGTGGCCTCCACTTTTGTTCAAGGGTACGGACGTATCTTGTGGTTTCCGTTTAGATATAAGGGCAATACGTCCAGAACGAGATTTAATTTGTGTGCCCTGGATTTTTTTTTTTAAAGTGCTATAACTCATTTTATTAGCTATGATCTGGTGCACCTTTCCCCAACTCATCGTTCACGTGTTGCGTTTCAATCTTACGATATATATATTTTTTTGGTTCAAGCGCGGCACGGTTTCCGGAGCCATTTCCTTACGTCCACAACCTTCAGTGTTCCGTAAAACCACAATACACGCCCCCGCGTTCGAAATGCTTTCTTCCATGCCCCGCAGACCAAGTTGGGAAACCCCCAAACAAACTCGCATGTCAGACAAATTCTCTGTGTGTGAAAATAACCGCTGGTGAAATGTGGGTTTCCGCACGCTACGTCCGGGGGGGTAGTTACGTCACCAACTTTCTTGGAAGTAAATCTAACTATTAAATGAAGTCGTAATTGATTTTGCAGGGCCAAATTATATAACCAAACCAAATCTGCGAACAATACATTTTGTTTTAGCGCGTGTGTATTTACTTTCGATTTGTTTCACGAATTTGAGTTCGATTTGAGAAAGATTCCCACGGTTTCCGCGCAATACGCCCGTAACCGCATGGCCAGGACCGCACCATAACTAACGATGGGGGAAGCATCATATTCCGTTCTGAGGTGTCGTACTCCAACCAGTAAATAAAAAACAGACGGATATTTTCAAACTGGAAATGTTAATCATTTATAGTCATCACATTATCCGTATTTGTATTGTTCGGTAATAGTTTTATAAAATAAGAAACAAGGTAAGTTTATAAGAAACAAAATAAGGTAAGTTTTTACATAATCCCTGTTGACAAATGGTACATTCTGTGTTTACTTGTCGCTCGTTGGTAATGCGTCTAGTCCCTATATCCTATGAGCATCAATAATGCAGTGCTATGTCAGAGCACCATACTATAGCGAACTCGCGCGCGCGCCGCGCTGTGAGTGTGATGTCGCGTGGAATTATCGGCAACAGTTTTCTACAAAATTGCACGACTTATTGGAGTTGAAATTAATATCGTTTATGAAAATGGACCTTGTGAATATTTAGATTGTAACTCGACAATCTGATTAAATATCCAGTCCGAGCAACGACTTTTTTTGTAGCCTACAAATCGTCGTTTTAACGTTAATCCGAACCAAAATGCGACCATGAATGATGACGAACATGACGAATCGAATCTAGACAACGAAAACAGATTTGACCATCAAAACGGCCACAGAACTACTAAATGCGCCACCGGAGACACAAGTACAGACCGATGACTAAGATTGAGGTACTAATGTTTACTAATGATCTGGATGAAAAGTGAAATTTTCCGTTTATCGGCAAATATTCTGACGCGAAAACCACGCGGGCACCATTTTTAACGGCTATTTGCAGCGCTGCAATTGACTTGTGGATAAGGCTATGCGTAGCATATACAGGCCAATCACAGGCGCCTCTACCAAATCAAAGTCGCATGTGATTGGTGGAGGCGCCTGTAATTATTATACAGCTATTTCGATTTGCCTGTCATTACTACGCATAGCCATATCCACAAGTCAATTGCAGCACTACACATAGCCGTTCAAAATGGCACCCGCGTGGAATTCGCAACGAAATATCGCCAATAAACGGGAAAATTCACTTTGTATTCATATGATAAGTACATTTTAAAACCTCAGTTTTAGTCATCGACCTCTACTTGTCTCGCAGGCGGCGTATTTAGTAATTTTGTGGATGTCTTGATGGTCGAATCTGTTTTTGTTTTAAAATGGTTGGGTCGGTTTTTTTGCTACTGCGTGGTGGACATGTTGGAGTTTGACAAAATGACAGCCCATCTCCCACCCCAGTCCCAATATTATGCCGACTACAAAAGGCGGTTTAACTGGTAAATATCCAGCTTTACAAACAATTAGGCCTAGGCAAAATAAAAAACAAAACATGAGTGCCCTCGCTCGCTTCCTTTTTTGGGACAATTCCTCTTTTTCCCACTGGTTAAGATGTGGATTAACAGGAAATGGTTTCCAGTTACATCCACAACCCATTGAAGGGAGTTATTTAATAACCTCAAGATTAATTAATGCAATTCTTCTGGCAAATTTTGTTGAAGACTGAAATAGGGGGAGTACAAATGCAAACAAAAAACATAATAACTTGCATAAATATATATTTCTTCAAGTTGAATATGAATTACAAATGATGATAAGTATAGTTTAAATAATGGAATTTACCGAATACCTTAAGACACTCACCTTAAAGTCAGTTGTACCGGTAGCAGAACATTTCTTTCTTTTTAAATTCTTTTTGTAAGGATACTTGCAAACATTCAGAATGTAACAAATGTATCTTGAAAATATTTCTTTACCTAGAGGAACTGTCACCTAAACTCGGTATGGTTTCCGGAGGTTACATCCACAACCTGCCACATGATGCATGATAAACGAGGCCGTATATTTCTTTGCGTGTCAGGGTTATTTGAAAAATATTATTAGTTCAGTGAAATATGGTTAATAGTCTATCCAAATTTGAGAAGCATTTAATAAATAAATGATTTTGAAATTTCAGCTTCTTTGTCACACTTTGTTATCCAACTTCATGGAATGACCCGTATGCGTTACTGTCTGAAGCCAAGATGCCTTCCTGATCAGGCTGTGATATGCTGGGCTTCAGTTCAAGTTAATATTTGGCATGTAAAACTTGATTGTGTTCATTTTTTCCCTAGGTCCCGAAGAACTTCAGCACGACAACAAAGTTGGCAAAGTGAATTTAATTCATGTGAGGTAGGTGACATTATAAATATATGCAACAAATCTTGTGGATTTATGTATGTTTGAAATAATAAGATAATGTTAACCCTTCCTCTTGTTTATCCTCAAACGCACTTCAACACCCCCAACACCCCCAAAAAACCTGTGTACATATATTCCTCCAGTGCACACAGCTGGAGTGAATTGACATGTATCACTGCCATGCAGTGATCTGCCCTCATAGAGGGAGGGTTAAAGGTCTGTGGTAGCTAATGTAACTAATCTCTACTGCTTGGCAAGTACACGTAAGACCGTGTCCGAAACGAGTGTCTAGAGCTACGGTCCACCTCTACAGCTACGTCTCTGTAGCTCTAGACACCCGTTTCGGACACGGCCTAACACGAGTATTCAAGTATTCGCAAGTCGTTTATGCTACTTGTTGTATTACCCCTGGTTAAACAAAATAAGTGATGTTTACGGAAATGGCTTGACAAAATTCTAGGTAGGTTGAACAATATTTTTATTTTTATTTTTTTTTTTGGTTGGTTTTTTCTTCTCATTTCAGTCGAGTTTTAAGTGTGAAAAATGATTGTTTGTGCCAAATTTAGAAAAATGCCAGATATAAAATTTGAGGTCAGTTAATATGACCGTTAAATGGCCATCTTCTGAAGTTCAACCTTTTTTTGCTTGATGTCTGTGACTTGTTACACATGATGATGCATGAATAAATTTCACATTAAAAGGAAAATATTTAGAACCGCCTCGGAGGAAAATTATTGGCTGTCATATGAATGAATGGGTGCCTGACATTGAAAAGGACAGATTTCATTTGTTGGTGTTTTAATAAATAAATTTCAAATGGTTTTCAGATGTCAACAGCGAAATGGCCGTAAAATGATCACAATTGTTGAGGGCCTCTCCCCCGATTATTCTCAGCATCGCATTGTCAAGAAAATGAAAAAGGTTTGTACATTTTTTTAAAATTGAATCAAAATTGATCGTGTGTTGGCTTAGGCCTAAACTGATTAAGATTTTTTTATATTTTTTTGTGTTAACTTCGGGTTTTTCACACTAGAGCTAAACCTCCCCAATATGACCCGAAAATAACAAGTGCAAAACTAAAACTCTGTTCTGGTTGGCACATCATTACTGATCCAGGGGCCGATTTCACGAAACTCGTCTTAACTTACAACTCAAGGACGAGTCAAGATACCGCAAGGTACCGCCCGACGCCGCCCACCGTGGCTAGAACCCTGTTAAACGGTGATGAGAAAATGGCTTTACTGTAAACCAAGATGAATACTTATTTTTTTTAATCTTGGCTAAGACGTGTCCTAAGATCGACTTCGCTAAACCCTTCTTATGAAAGATGCATCGCAACTACCAATTTGATGGCTGTTTCATGTTTGTTTTTACCGCTAGATGAAACAGTCGTTGAAAAGAAACACACAAACCAACTTCCAGCGTGTGCGCGTGCGAGAACACAAACTTTTGCTGATCTACGCAGTACTACCACGTACGGTAGTTCTGCATGTTCTATATACGACAGAGTCGACTAGTTGACGTATAAATAATAAGTTTTTAAAACTATACACACATAGCAAAAATATAAATCAAATCTGATTCTTCTTCGAAACTAAAACTCCAGGCCGACATTTGTCTTTAACAAAAACATAATGCAATAGTTTTCAGACAATATACAGATTAACATATACGTATTAATGACATAAGACGACACCCGGACCGATCCAAAGTTACGACGAGTTCAGCCGTGTTGCTATGGAAGTTAGGACGTGTTGAACGCGTCTTAACTTTGGTAAAATTGATCCTAGGAGTTACTCTTCCTAAGACGCGTCTAAAGCCGTGTTCGCACTGGACTTTTTTTTGGGAAGGTTTTATTGAGACGATGGTAAAATAAAAAATGGTCAAATGTTACCGCTGTTCGCACTTGGACTTTCGACACGGGAAAATTTTATCGAGACCGTGGGAGAAGTAGCCGAGCTGTCCTTATAATGACTCGTGAGGGCGCTTTGCCTGACCTTTCTGCATTGACCCCGGTGTACCCATTCGCGCCCGCGCGCTTTTTTTTCTCGATCGCATCATTGACGCCATGCCATCGTAGGTGCATCCGTTGTTGTGCTTTCTTTCGTCGTAAGACACGTTGACGTTCTTTATTATCATTTTGGAAATGATGCACTGGTAGCACCAATCAAACTTTCGACTGTATCAATAATAATATCTGCCATAATATTGACCAAAGGAACCCCAACTCTACGTAATCTTTTTGCAGAACCACGTGCGAATATGATCACGATGCGATTTGCATGCGTGCCCGCACGTAAACAATGCAAAGAGCGCATGCGCGGTGTCTTGTGAAGCGTGACCTTGCACTGGAGGGCCGGGTGGACGTTTTCCTGGGACGCTTTTACCGAGTGATGCTGTTCGCACTGGACTTATCGTCTAGGGAAAAGTGACCAGGGACGTTTTCCCGGGCAGCAGTTGGCCGGTAGAAGTACCCACTGGACTCGGGAGAAGTACCTGAGAGGAAAACGTCCTAGGCTGTCCGCACTGGACTTAAAATGGGAAAAGGACCCATCGTCTAGGTATGTTTTATCATTTTAAGTCCAGTGCGAACATGGCTTAAGCGTTTTGAGAAATCGGCCCCAGGGCATAGCCAAGTACCGATACAAGAAAATAAAAAATAAGACAAAATAAATGACATCGTTCTATCTTGACATACTAAGTGAATTGAGCCAAGCACTTATTGATTGTTGTAACAAAAAAGGGCAGTAGTCGGGCAGCCAGAGGGGTGAACCTTGTTTTGGTAGATACCGGTATACAATGTTTCTATGCTTTTTCAATGTCAGGAGACCATACTCTTAAAGAATCTGAATGATGACCCTGTCTCAGGGTTGAGCAATTTGAGATATCGATTATTTAAAATACCTGCCGTGCAAAATTATTGATTCCCATATTTAGGTTAAAAAAAATTAAAACAAGTATTTTTGTGATTATATTTACACATTCTTACCGGTACTTCAATAACATGTTCTAAAGCTTATGTGACTGAATAATTATAAGAACATAGCAACAGTCGAATGGCTACTATTTTGCCCGAATTTGCGCGCATTTACCCTGTCTCCAGATATCAAGTATTCTTGCCATTCCTCAGTATTGATGAGCTTTAAATTCACCAATTTGCTTACTGGCACATTTACCTTTAGTTTCCTGTGAAATTTACTTTGTCCTAAAGGGATCGTACATTATCTCAAAATGCTCAAACTGTTAAAGCGGTCATCATCCAGATTCTGATAATACAAGGTTTACAGAACAGGAATCTGTCAAAATAATATTTTGTATACCTCCAGTGCAAGATTCAGGTAAAAATCGGCAATTGGCTGCCGGACTACAGTCTCCTTATCTCCTTCAAGATAGACTGACATTACCTGTTAACATTGTTTCATTAAAATACTCATAAGGGACAAATATATTATTGATACTGGGTAAGCCCATTCAGTGGAATCCACTGTGCTTCCACGGGGCTGTGAGAGAAGACAATGTGAAGAAATTTGTTTTTGTTTAGATGTGGGAGAAAAAACCCATCCATCTATTTTTGAGGAAAAACCCGGAAGTCAAGTAGGACTGAAAACCCAATTCACATATTACATTTAGTACATCTGGCTATAAACAATTTAACATAATGTACGCTAGTGTGACATTTGCAGTAGTGCTGGGACTCAAAACCGAATATTCGGTTATTCGAATGTGCTTCCACAAACCGGTTTGGAATTTGGAAACCGAATATTCGAGAAAAAAAAAGAAAAAAAAAAGGGAATGCTCTTTTTACGATTTCTGGGCAGAAAATAAAAAAATGTTGTTCAGTTTGGAATTTCTGATTTGAATTGGTTCCGTGGACGATCGCTCAAGCGCGGCGAAGTTAATGAGCAAGGCTGGCTGTGCGCCATTGTCATCGATTCAATAGTTACGTGAATAAACACGAGCCACTAGATAAACTCATGAATACAGTCAGCTGGTACGCGGAAAGACGTTCTGTTTGAAGTAGCTGATAGCACGTATTGGAGAACGCAACTTCCATGTCACTTAATCCATTAAAATCACTTTTATAAAAAAATTAAAAAATTAAAAAAATTAAAAAATAAATAATAAATAATAAATAAATAAAAAATAATACATTTTTGGGATTTTGTAAACCGATTAACGAATTCGGAGGATCGATTATTCGATATTTTCAAATTCGGTTATTCGGTTTTGAAAACCTCCGATTTGTCCCAGCACTAATTTGCAGTCCTGATTTGAGGTGTGCCATTGCACCCCCACACCATCGCACGCCTAAAATCTTCCAGAGAAGTGCGAATAATCACACACCTGAATCCCACTGCACCGCACACCTCGGCATACATTTACGGCATAATTATACTTAAACGGTAATGAGAAAATGGCTTTACTGTAAACCAAGATGAATACTTATTTTAAAAAATGACATATTGTGTAATCCCAGCTTGCCTAGAAATTTTCAGGTGTGTCTTTTTCCACACGTCTGTGATTTTTATATCGGGACTGATTAGTCATATTTTTCAACACATTCCTTGTAATTTATCTAGAATAACCTTATACAAAATACGTATGGTTCAATGACTTTTGTGACCAGTTTGTAGTACAATGTAATAAGGTTTGTACAATAAATCATGCAGCACGACAAAAACCAATCAAAAGGGGCACGGCATCCCCTGTTGCATCGGAGTACTAAATTTGTCATTAAATGTCAAATTTCACAGGAAACTAACGGTCGAATGTACAACATTTGAACAATTCTGTCAAACATCCAAGACAAATATCAGGAATGAATATTCAAATAATTGTGTCATTTCATGACATACCGGTACTTGTAACTATTTTGTGAAATATGATATGTATGTGTTCACTACTATTTTACAATTAATCATGAATCGTACTTTTTATTTTGGCTCTGTAGTCTTTCAACTGTAATGGAACTGTGCACAAACCAGAACAGGACTTGCATTTTGGCGATATTATCCAGCTCCAAGGAGACCAGAGAAGCAAGGTCAAGGAATTCCTTATGGAATGCGGTCTGGCCAGTGAAGCGCAGATTCAACTCCATGGTGTTTAGAAAGTTACCTTCCAGTCTATGCAACGGTCACTGACTTGGGGCCAATTTCATAGAGCGGCAAGCACACAAAAAGTCTAAGCACAAAAAACCTTGCTTAGTAGTACAAAAACAGCTTACCAGATACAGATCCGTGTGATGTATATTGTTTGAGATTGGTATTTCGCTGTTTTTAAGGTTAGCATAACAATCGCATGGTAATTTATCTGCTAACCTGATTTACCAAGTAACGGCCGGTTCATACTTGCCGCGTAATCAATGCGTATGCAGCTTACTAGCTCATTTCGAACACTCCTTAGTGCGTGAAGGGATGCGGAGTGCGTAAACAAAGTTTGTGTGTGCACGCGCACTTTAACACAACTTTGGGAAAGGTGTACGCACTGATTGTTTGCGTCGTCGGACAAATTGAATTGATTGAACATTTGAAGTATGCGTATAAGCAAGCGCACATACTTTGGAGAATTATGAACGCAACATTCGACATTCGCATGGCCAGATTCGCACACGCTGTCTACGCGAGTATGAACTTGCCTGGGCTTAACCCTAACCCTCCAGGGTATTTTGGCTAGAAACCCTGCCAGCCAGACGCAGCAGATTGCATACTTTGTCACATTGACTTTTGTGCAGAGTCCAGCAAGGTCAAGCAGTCACCACAGATGCACTATGCTGGATCTGGCAGGGTTAGGGTTAAGGAATTTTTGTGCTTAAGCAACAATTTTATGCTTGAGCAGCTCTATGAAATTGGCCCACATTGTAAATTAAGGGAAAATAGAGCTGCTTATTTTATGACTGTCAATACGAATGATTCCACTTAAAAGTATTGGAGTTGAATGTTTTACCCAGTGGTTGTTGCTCACATGCCATACCTGAGCAACATTTATGGCGGTGCTGAGGTCGATGAAGGTTCGTTTTGCAGGTTTTTACAATCTGCATTAACAATCCAAAAATTGTCAAATTGTCAAAAATGGTTCTCATTTGTTACTCTAAATTTTTCAGTTCTAATTATGCACGTATATAAACCGTAACCGTCCCAAATCCGTCAAAATCCATCTCCCCCAAATCACTGGATTTTGGCTGACTTGGTCAAAAAGGCCTGGCGTAAAACAAAATAGTGATGGAGGCTGACACTATAAACATCTAACAAATGAAACATGATGGTGCACTAACAATGAAAATCCTCTGTTACTTGGCAGTGAATCCATTAAGAGGTGTCATATAAAGCGGTGGTTGCATCTTACGGTCATGAACGTAGTTGAACGTAGTTAAACGTAGTGGACTGTAGTTCTGAACGTAATTAGACCTTGAGGAAAGCCATGATTTGGCCGGTTAGCCCAAGAGTTTTCAACATGTTGAAAATATTTCTACGGTCACCTTGGATGCCTGTACCGTACTGTGAGCCTAGTGTATACGTAGTTAACCCTAGTTGACCCTACTTAATCGTATTGTGGACTGTAGTTGACCCTACTTGACCGTAATGTGGACCGTAGTTGACCGTAGTAACCACGGCACTACGGTTGAAGTACGGTCAACTACATTCTACTACGGTCAAATGAACTACGTTTAAGTACGTTCAACTACTTCATGACCGTAAGTAGTGACCACCGTTTTAGGCATGTGTACTATGTTGTCCACCAACACCAAACAATTTTGTAAGCCATGTATAAAAATAAACCTTAATTGGCTTATTGCGAATATTGGAATGTTTAGTTGAATCTCAGTTAAATCAAATACTCAATTATTTGAAAATGCAGAGAACTATAAATTGATTTTATTATGAAAAATACTTTAATTTATTCCATTTTATGTTACAAGGAACATTTGTTGATCTTACATTTGGGTGGTTTTATTTTAATAGAAAAAAATTAATAATATTGAAAAGGGGTAATATAAAAGTAAAAAAATACATTTACATTGTGTACATTTAGGACTTGGATAACAAAATTTGTAGATAAGAAATGCAGAGGTGAACTAATGGACATTGTAAAAGTAGAAAATACATGCAACACAATTGGGAGTATTTAGCAATTGTTTCTTTAGCCGAGTAATGTCACCGAGTATGGTGTCTTTTACTTTCAGAAATGCAACTTATTTGTACTTCATAAATAGACCAGTGACGTAATGACGTCGCGCTTCGTTTACATGTACATAAGCGCTTTTCTATGGGAGCGAGGTAGGAACAGGAAGCCATTGGAAAGCGCACTTGTAAACAAAGTGTGACGTCATTACGTCTAGTGTCTAGTTTTATGTTGAGAGCTCGTATAGAAACCTTGCAAAAATCCTCCGACAGGTTTTTAAAAAACAATACCCTTTCAGCTGGAGACACGTTCATTGGCAATTGTTGCTGTAGTAAAAAGCTCATTCATCAAAACATTACACGGAATATTGCTTTGCCCATATCAGTAAACATATGAAGCTGAAATGAGTGGTTACTTCTACGTGTAGTAGATGGATGAATTGACAATATTGCTAAAAAAGCCAAAAGCTTGCATATTTTAATGTTGTGAACGATGAAAATGATATTGTTTTGATTTAATGTACATGTTCATGTAGATTGTACGCCTTACTATTTTAATGTTTTGATGTCGGATTGTTAGTTGTGTACCACTGAATGCTTGTATAATTAATTTGATTAATTTTCATTTGGATTGTGTTTATTGCTTTAACATGAAGTGGGTTAGTCCATAATAAATACAGGGTCCAAGAGTGAGAATGTTTGTGTCCCTGTTACACCCGACCTGCGTAATTGAAATGGACTTCAAACTTGTGCAGGTACATGTACTTTGCTTTATGTAATCACCCTTAGCGATAGAAGGCATCAAAGATTGTGTCCTGAATAAACAAGAAAATTGTTATTATTCCTAATCCTGCCAGACGCAACACGGTGCATCAGGTAAAAAAAGTCTGATACATTCAGCTACAAACACCAGTGCATACACGGTTGGCCTCCGAGACAAGAGAGCTAAGTCCTATTGAACAAAAGCCACAGTTGTATTATGGGGCCAATTTCATATAGCTCCTAAGCACCAACATTTGCTTAGCATGAAACATTTTCCTTGGCAAAAACACGGTTACAGACCAAGTTTCCACGTGATCTTTATTGTTTTGATTGATAATCAGCTGTTTTTTTGCTTGGCATGAAAAGCACGTAGAATTTTGGCTGGTAACCTGTTTTTAATGAGCAAGACTTGTTGTGCTAAGCAAATTGTTGTGCTTGGCAGCTCTATGAAATTGGCCCCTTGCTGCGTTCATTGACTTGAGGCAGTTTGACCTTTATACTTTTGACCTGATGGGAATTGTTGCACTTGGCAGGCTTGAAGCCGTAATAATATCCTAGAGGGTTAGCAGATAACAGGGACATAAACAAAATAGATCCCTATTTTATGGACTGACCCAAGTGCATTTTATGCATTTAATTTGTGTACCGTGATCAGACAATCTTAGGCAAACTTGCATCTTTATTTGTTTGTTGTATTTTGAAATAGCATCCACGCTATCTAACTACGGTTTTGCTTGTCTGAATGGATTATGTTCATTGGCAATTCAATTCAAATGACAGTGAATGAAATAAAAAGGAGTTACTTTATGACTTTAACTTGAATAAAGATATGGATTTGAACCTGTGACCTTCGGATTGCGCTATACACTCCTTTGTTTATTCCTCCGGTTTTGTTGGTTTTGGGGTTTGTTTGTTTATTTTTTTGGGGGGGTTTTTTGGGTGTTTTTTTTCTTCGGGGGGGTTGGGTGTCAATATCCTTGTTTAACGGGCGCTAGTCGGAAGCCATTATTCCGTATAAAAAAGTACATGCCAGACAGCACGCCCGAAGCTTAATGCTTTAAAACCCAGGAAATGTAACAGAGGATATGGATTTTTATTACAGGTTTTCAAATTAACCACAACGGGCAACTGACTCCTGGCAACCAAGATATAATTTTTTTTCTAGGCTTTGGTTATATTTTTATAAATAAAATAGGAAATTGCTAGCAAATTGCTAGCAAGCAAAACTGTTTACTTTTAGGCAAATGCAAAAGCTTGTTTTTTTGCAAGCAAAAGCATCCCAGATTAGCAATTGCTTTAAAACATATAAAAAAAACCCAAAGATTTAGCTTTTGTCATTCTCTCTCTTTCTGGCTGCCCGTCTAATCGACGGAGTGACTTAGTGGGGAGTAGTACGGTACTTTAAGCGCGGATGTGTGAAGACAGACCAAGTCTGTTGACAAAGCCCCCGTGTTACAGAACTGGCAGACGACAGCATGATGGCTTTTCGTATACACATCAGCTCGTCAGAACCTCTCCCGATGAAAGCCCTCCGCTCTGAACGAGTATGCGATTTTGCTTTCCAGTTGACCAATGGTATCTTGGATGCCTTTTTAAGGACGTCCAGTCACGTTCTCACTCCTGAGTTTCGGGCCGCCAACTCGCCGCTTTCCTTCAAAGATTTTGGCTCGGGGAAGTGATCTCGGGTCTCGATCTCGTCCATCCGTGCTGATGGGCGGTAAGCTTTCGTATATGAGCAGCTAAACGTGTTACTGCATACAGGGTGGTCCAAAAAAACTATACCCAACTTTGGAGGCCATTTTCTCCTGGATAATAAAATATTTTAGTAATTTGGTTTGGATATTATTAAAGCATATATCGTTGAGCAATATTGGTAAAAATAGGGAAGATATTGCATTAATATTTTTGGAGATATTCCTATTTTTAGCGAGTATGTGTAAAAATGGCTTTTCCACGGGAGCTGTCAATGCATCAACATGTTTGAATATGATATGACACAATAATGTAATGACGCGATAGTCCTTTGACAAATGTTTTTGCGAGAGCTTCTTTTATTTACACTAAAATGGATAAATAATACTTTTTAATAGATAGGCTTCTGGTTTTGTCCATTTCAGTTAGTTCAACAAATGATATAATTTCATGTATCTGGAACATCAATAGACAATTGTCATGATTTTTTGCACATAATATCGTCATTGCATAAGTTAAAGTCTGTTATATCATTTGTTGAACTAACTGAAATGAACAAAACCAGAAGCCTATCTATTAAAAAGTATTATTTATCCATTTTATAGTGTAAATAAAAGAAGCTCTCGCAAAAACATTTGTCAAAGGACTATCGCGTCATTACATTATTGTGTCATATCATATTCAAACATGTTGATGCAGAATGGGCCGTATGCATAAAAAGTAGCAATTGCTTGCAAGCAATTGCTTCAAGCACAAGCAATTGCTTGTCAAGCAAAAGATCAAGCTCAAGCAATTGCTTAAATCCGTATGCATAACATTTTGCTTGTGCTCAAACCTTTTGCTTGCCTCCAGCAAGCAATTGCTTACGATCTCAACAATAGCGACGTCACGCCGGTGCGAACAATTGTCGCCAGCGATTTCTTCATCCTCGGCATCACCACGCAAGTCGTCGTCCGGGTCATGGAGGAAGCGTGACACGTTGTGAAGCACAAAACATGCTACGATGCACTTGAGGATATTCTCGAGCTTCAGGCGAACCCCATACCTGAGGATCGGGAATCGCCGTTTGAGTTGCCCAAAAGCCTGCTCGATGACGACACGGTTTCTTGTGTGAGCCCTGTTAAAAGACCTCTTGACCGGCGTGTCTGGATCAGCGAAGGGCGTCATCATGTATGGTGATATCCCATATCCAGAGTCCCCCAGAAGGCAGCCGCGAACATTTCTTGAAACGACATCGCGCAGGTCCGACGTTTGAAAAATCCGGGAGTCGTGAACCGATCCGGGCCAGCCAACGTCAACACTAGTGAAGATATAGTTCTCATCGCATGTTGCCTGGACGTTAACCCTTAGCACGCTACCATTCATATACACACGTATTCCCATGGCGCTGGATTTCCTGTGCAAGTCACTATAAAGTATTGATGAACACTAATATGTTCCGAAGCTTTTTACTCTACGATGGGTGTGTTTTACAGGAAAATGCAACATAAACTATTTGTTCAGTATGAAATTTCCTATTCATTGGTGGCCGTGAGGATGGCTAAAATTGATCAGCCAGTCGTGGTGGTAAGCCCTCCGAAATGCATCATTACGAGCTGCGATCCAAGCCGCGTTAGGAGCCGCATCACCTCCCGCTTGCTGGCGAACTTCACCGGGGCCATCGTCGCGTTGTGCCCCATCACTACTATCGTCATCAATGGAACCTTCAACACGTTCTCGTACACGCAGGCATACTCGTTGTCGACACTATCGTTGACATAATCGTCCTGAAAAAGGCCTTCAATGTCCGAATCTCCGGAGTCTGAGTCCCCGAAAATCTCCTGAAATGCAGCTCCGGCGTCCATTGAACACTCGAACAGCGGAACGGACAGATTTTCAATCGAAAATAGCAGAGAATTTTGTAAGAAACGAGTGTGAATTTATGGTTGTACAACGTTATAGCCTCGTAATCATCTATCCAATGGTACCCTGGTGAGGGTCAGGGGTCAATGGTTTGTCATATATTCATTCATTTATAAAATAATAGAACGTTTTCGCGGGCGACTGTGGTCGCCGATAGCAGTGTTAGAAATGCGCTGGGCGACTGGAGTCGCCGGTAGCGTGCAAAGGGTTAAAGGAAGGGTAGTTTTTGCGGTTGATGAACTCATCTCCGAACTGGCCGCGCGGTTTGTCAATCCGCACATGGGTGCAGTCAATCGCCCCGATAGTGAAAGGAAACCCCAGTTTTTCAGCCCATCGTTCCTTTGCATGTGTCACGTCTGCGTTTGAAGTGGGAAACTTGATCCAGGTAGGGTGCTGCGCTGCGATGAGGTCAATGTTTTTAGCCACATGTCGAGAAACAGTGGTCTGGCTGATCCCCATCACTTCCCCCACTGTTGTTTGGTAACCCGGATCCGCCAAGTAGTGGAGCGTGGCCTCCATGCTCTCCACCGTTGTCAGACATCCTCCCCGTTTTTCATCATGTTCAGGTATGAACCTGTGTGCTAACCACTCAACGTTCTCTTTGTCGAAACGGAATAGTTTCCGATAGGTCTCGGGAGCAATTTCTTCTCGATTTATTCTACTCCTGTACAACTTTGGTCTTTCTCTAACGAGCATAAACATGATGCTTAACCGCGAACGTCCCGATTAAGCAAGAGCTCAAGCTGCTATGACGGAGCTTGAAAAAACGTAAGCAATTGCTTATAAGAACAAGCAAAAGGTTCGTTTTATGCATACGTTTTTAAGCAATTGCTTGATCTTTAAGCAACAAGCAATTGCTTGTGCTTGCTAGCAAAAGCATTTGCTTGCAACCAATTGCTTATGTTTATGCATACGGATTCAAGTAAAAGGCTAGACAAGCAATTGCTACTTTTTATGCATACGGCCCAATGACAGCTCCCGTGGAAAAGCCATTTTTACACATACCTACTCGCTAAAAATAGGAATATCTCCACAAATATTAATGTAATATCTTCCCTATTTTCACCAATAATGATCAACGATATATGCTTTAATAATATGCAAACCAAATTACTAAAATATTTTATCATCTAGGAGAAAATGGCCTCCAAAGTTGGGTATAGTTTTTTTTTTACCACCCTGTACATCGGTTTGATGACATTAGTGGAAACAGGGTGGACCGCGGGAAGGTTGTCATCTCCCACCCCGGCGGTAATTAAGCTAAGGAGCATAGACTCGACACTTGTCATGACTTCGGCATTTGTCACACGGTCTTTCCAAGAAAAGTGTTGTAGCTGGATTCCAGTTAGTTTATTGCTTATGTGTCGTCTGTACTATATATGATATTAGCCCGTATTCATAAAACGTAGCGATTGCTAAGTAGAAAAGGTTTAGGCAAAAGCAATTGCTCAACAAGTAAAAGGTCTAGCTCAAGTAATTGATAAAAAGCCATTCATAACATTTTGCTTTGACTAACATCTGTTGCTTGCCATTTCTAGCAAATGCTTACTTGCATAACAATAGCATTTACTTATATTATGTCTATGAGTGTGTATAGGCCTACAATCACAATGAGCACCTTCGGGAGACAAATAGCGTATTTAGGTAGTTGTGAGACATTGACACTTAGGGAGACATTTCAGCGTCTCCCTAAGTCTCCAGCTACCTTACAGTCTAGATTGATAGAGTGGAGTCCAAAATGCATGAATATGAAATTTCGTCGGAAAAGCTCTAGGTAAAAACTGGTTAGGTTACAGTAAAGAATGAAACTTGTGCACGTCTCTATGGAGATGTCTCCCAAATGTACCATTTCGGTTATTATTATTATACATGCTGTTATATCATTACGATTTGGTTTGCAAACATGGCTACCTTTGAATCTAACAACACTGAGACCAATAGTGAGCAAACACTCGCTGTTGTAGTGTCCACCATCAAGGACCATCCAGTCCTTATTGAGAAGAGCCAATCGCCTTGCTAAACAGTCCTCAATCCTCCAAAATCAATATGATTTTGCACACACCCTAGGGAGTTAGGGTTAATTAAGGAGATGAAGACAAGCGCACTTCAGAAGGCCAAAGTCACCATTGCTAACAACATGGGTAAAACAATGGACGAGAAACAAATATCTAATAAAATTTAAAAAATGAAACTGGAAATCGGAAGATTGTCCTGAGTCTATGAGAGCAAGATCTCTACATCATTTTAAGAGGCGATGAAAATCCGACCATCAGCAAGATGTCATCCTCAATTTCTGCTGGCATTCAGCCATTCTCCTTATGAAATCGAAACAAAGTTCGGTACGTGGTAGGATTTATATCATAACGATTTATCCTGGCTTTATAAACCTTAACTTGTTATTCTACAGGCATAAACATGGCAACAGCAGTTCATTGTGACTGTATACTAGCAAAGAAACAAGCTCCTACTGGATTAGCTTGTAAAACTAAGTAAATGCTAATGGTTATGAGTAAAATCTCAGTTTTATGTATACCCTTTCAAGCAATCGCTTATTTGACTAGCATTTGCCTAAAATAATCAGTAATTGCTTTTACTATTTAGGCTAGGGCCTATATCTAGCTTTTACTTGTAAGTCTTTGCTTATTTTGTTGTATAAAGATTTGGGCTAAAAAAGCCTAGTAAAAGCAATTGCTTATTGTTTATCAATACGGCCTATTGGGCCGAATTCATAAAAACTAGCAATTGCTTATAAGCACAGGCACCGAGCAAAAGCAAAAGTTCATCAAGCAGAAGCTGAAGCAAAAGCAATTGCATACAAATGTATAAATAACCTTTTGCTTTGACCAATTGCTTTTTCTCAAGCTAGCCCAGCAATTGCTCGTAGATTCTTAATAAAGCGCTATTCATGCGCGATGAGGCATGCGTAAAAAAATGTGAAGCTTTTTAATAGAAGCAGGTTTGCTTTTCCCACACAATTTCCAAAACGGCTGCACAAAGTGATGATCAAACTGTTGTCAAATGTGATCAACAAGTGAGTGCATTTTTTGTCAAAATCATCCAAAAACACCCTGTGCTATTAGACAAATCTCAACTACCGAGTAGCAAGGAAACGAAATGGAAGGCACTTCAGGATGCCAAAGCAACAATTGCTACAAACACCGGGAAAAACATGGATGACAAACAAATATTGAAGAAGGTTGCCAACATGAAAGTACACATTACAAGTCAAGAAGAAAACGGACGCAAATGAAACGGGTAATCGAACGATAAACATGTGTTCCTTGGAGAAAGATCTCTTCGACGCACTGAAAGGGCAAAACAAAAACTACCTTGCATAAACAAGATGGCTTCCGCAATTTCAGCGGGAGTTTGTTCCTCCAATTGTGCTTCTGCCGATGTCCGCTTTGGGGTTTGTATTTTTTGTCCTAAAGTTTTCTTCTTCTTTTTTTACTATAA
Organism: Crossaster papposus; assembly: GCA_037893245.1. Lineage (NCBI taxonomy): Eukaryota > Metazoa > Echinodermata > Asteroidea > Velatida > Solasteridae > Crossaster > Crossaster papposus. Next base: position 776,739 of record JBAIAA010000235.1, on the reverse strand, counting down.
TTTTGCATTCGTTAGAAAAGATTTGATCAAGTATTGTTGGTTTTGTCATTCTATCTTACTGAATATTAAAGTCCCATCCAATATTTGCAGTAAAATCTGTATTCCACAGAAATAAAAAGCAGTTGCATCAATTTATACATCAACTTTTTGTGTTCACTCAGCACTATTTTAATCATGACAAATCTTTACAAAATGAAATATACAAGTAACACAAAGACATCTTTGAATTGGTTTTGAATTTTCAATACCGTTTAGGCAACAAAACTATAATCATAATGCATTATTCGATCTTGCAGGGTATAAAGAATTCAAGTGGGCAATGCGGTTCCAAATCAGCCTTGACGCCTCCGCCAACTTGGTCGATCCTCAACACCGATAGGCCTACCTCTTCATGGATCCAAAAGGAAGAGTTTACCTGGTGAGACTGATGAAACGATGAACCTGTCTACGACAGAACTACAGCGACTTGGAGCAACTGAAGTACACTGAGGATGAAAATGAGACGGCTAGAGGAGAAAAACAAACAGACAGCACAAGAGGACCAATCAAGTGGATCAACGGATGCGATGCATTTCACTAACTTGAGCAACAACTATTATACACCATCATGGGATTTTGTTAAAAACGCTGATGCACATTTTATAAAAGTGTATTAGAAGTCTTTTTTGTGTATTTATTTCCTGTTTCCACTGTCTTTTTGAAAAGTGTCCAAACATAACCTTTATATTTTCGGGAGGGGGGGGGGGGGGGGGGGGGCGGTAGTTGACCCCAACAATTGAAACAAAATGCAAAGAAATTAATCAAACTAGTTGTCAGAAGAAAACACTGAAAGGCTGTTTGGTTTTAAAAATGGTGGGATTGTGTGAATATAGCCTAGGATAACTTCCTGGTTCTTGGGCTTCAATCTGAGGGCAGGCTTGATACAATTACGGTTGAAATGGGTCTTAATTGCCCGAAAACGTGGAGGGATGCCATTTGTAAAAATGGCTGAGTTTCTTTTGGTGTGAATATTAAAAAATGTAATTGGCTAACCCACCACAAATTGAAAAGAAATGGAAAGATATTAAAGGCCAAGACAATAATTGTATTGTTGTTTGAGAAACCCCAGTGATGTCGGTTTGTATAAAACTTGGCCCTGAACGCTATTGATTTTATACTGTTTTCAATGGGGCTTGAATTAGGCTAGTGTACGCCGCTATATCAACAACTAACAAAATGAATCATGCCACAAACTTTGCAATAACAACAAAAAACTGACGATAGCTTAAACCTGCAGTTTTTTAATAGGCTTTAATTTTAATAACTCCACTAAAAAAACCTATCTGTGTATATGGCACGAAATTAAGTTTCTATTTGACAAAAACACACCCTGACATAATACCCTCAGGCGGATACTTATTCCTGAAAACAATTTGGCTCTTAACAGTTTGTATGGGGTGTGGGGGAGGGCAAATCCGGCCACATTGGAAAGGATCTATAACGCAGACCATGTGACGGGGATGCGCATACATACAATATAAATAATTAATATTAAATATATTTAATTTTAACAATAATATCTCCTCCCACGCCCTCTTAGTTTCGATTCTTGCTATATATAAATTGGCTTTAGCACCATTAGCTAGTAACACCCCACTCCCACCACCCACTGCCCCAGCCACCACCATTCTACTTTGAGGCCACCGCGTGACGACAACGCTCAGAATTTTATATTTGTCTCGTTTGATAATTGCGCTGGCCACGTGCAGTGTGCCAGCACGTGCATGCGTAGACCCACAATGCCCTCTGCACTTCATACAATTTCTACACAAAAACATAATAACCCTACTACTAGTACCGGTACGGTTTGGATCGCGGAGGATCGGGAACCTGCTCGACTAGCATTGACAATTATCATAACGTACGTGAATATGCATGTTTAGGTATTTAAATCGACGGGTTTCTTTAATTATATTCAGGGGCACGAAGCGGTATCGCGCAGGCTTGAACCGCATAACCCGCGTACAAATTGAACGGTATGTGCAAAATAGTGCCCTATATTGTTGCCATTATTAATGAATTCCCACATTTAAAAGAGACATTTCACAATAAGACGATTACTGAAACAACACAATTGAGTTAATGAGAATTTAGTTTAAACATTTAACCCTCAAACATAAAATTTCACGCAAAGCGTAATAATTCTTGTAAATTATCCACTTTCGACTCGACTAGTGTGCCAATGCGCATGTGCATATATCGTCCCTGCGAGATAATGTCGTACGTTCCAAGAGGAAGAGACACACTTATCACAGATTTTATTAGAAAATATTGACCTAAATGACGAATAGTCTTTCGGGCAAGTTATTTCTGCATATTTCCAAAGGCCTCTTCTTGGTGCTAGCCGTTTTTGTTTGCTGACTGTGGCCTGTAAGCTTCCTTTTCAGCTGCAGAAGTGAGTACTAATGGTCCGGTTGTTCGGCATGTTTTGTGCACTGTGCGCCGCCATGTCTAGTCAATCACGTGGGTTGCTGAATCTTGGGAATGGGGGAGGTTAAAAAAAAGCTGAAATAATGCTGAAATTCTAATGAATTAATGACTCGGGTTGCGACACGGCGATTGAATATTAGCAAGTCTCACTTCTTACGGACATGGCGGACTGGTTGTGTAGGGGGGAAATACTGGACTGACCCAAGTCTCGCCGTGTCGATTCTCTTACGTGGTCATTTACGTAGAATACACGCAATTTACAGAAATCCCCGCGTACGCGTAGGCGTAGGCCAGGGCACTGTTTCGTGTGATTTTTGTTCTGCAGTACGGGGAGAGCAACTACCGCAATGCACGGATTTTCAATAGCATCTCATGAGCTAAATATAGCCTAGTTAACAATCAACAACCTCGAGAGAAAACAAAAATACATTCAGTTATCTCTAAACTTTGGATCCGATTCAGCAGGGGATATTTTGTGAAAATTTAGAGTTCCATATGTCTGCGTTTTTTGTATGGATTATCATTATGTTTGTTGTACATAAGTGAACGTGCATGGATGGATGCCCAAGTCTGGCATGTAGATGTACCAACCCACGAGCTGCTGTAACTGCAAGCAGCATTGTACACATGGTGCAGATTCCAGCTGTTGGGCTGTTTCTTCTTCTAAGTAGTATGTTGGAGGCTTGTATCACCTATATCTGATGCCAACAATGTTAACTTTCCCCCCACAAGGAATTTGGACGGTGATTCTTTCCCCGGAAAACGGGTCAGACAACGGAACTGCCCCCAAGGTGAAATTCAGTCTTCTTCCCATGACTACCGACCGGTCCAACGACGGGGACGATTTGAGTTCTTCAACTGTTTCTGTAAGCTATGTTCTGTATTACATGTTGCTTTTATGTACCATAAGGCATGATTTTCCAACATATATTATACTAGTAAAACGAATCATTGAAATGTGGGAAATAAAACAATTACAAAGAACAAGATAAACACTTTACTGTGTAGTTTAAAGGTAGAATACACCATTGGCAGTTGCTTGAATTATCAGGAATGGGTGGATTTGGGGGGTTGTATTTTATTATAGTAAATATTGTTTAACTGACCTGTCCAAAGTTTTACAATGATGGATGCCTACATGTACATCCTAGGCAGTTGTTCTTGTTCGTGTTTTTTGTGTGATTAACGTCCGGTGAATGTGAATTTCTTTTATTCAATTTCTTCAGAACAATTACATGATATTAAGCGCGATCGTTTTGCTGGATGTCTGGAATCATTATTTTCTTTCAAATAAGCAAGATATTTCTTAATAATTCGGTAGTAAAATGTTTAGATATCTGCAAATGGTGTATCCAACCTTTAATTACATAGGCCTAATTTAAAGGTCGGCTGTTGTTAAATATATTAAAAAGGATTGTAGGGAAAATTGAAAAAAATTGTGTTTTCTAAGTTATGACTCAAATGAATGTTTCTTTTTTAGGCATAATGTTCTATGTGGTACAATGTACCGGTATGATAGCCTTAAAGGTGGAATACACCATTGGTCATTGCTTGAATTATCATGAATGAGTAGATTTGGGGGGTTGTATTTTATAGTAAATATCGTTTAACTGAGCTGTCCGAAGTTTTACAATCATGGATGCCGAGAAAAGAACGAAAAAGAGCTGTTTTTTTTCAACCGGCGTCGAGCAGTTATTCCTATGTTATCTTTGTTTTTCGCGATCGCCGGAAGGCGATCGCGAATTTGTTATTATAAATTATATTTTTCGGAATAATTACAGGATATCTAGCGCAATCATTTTGCTGGATGCCTAGAATCGACATTTACTTTCAAATGAGTAAGATATTTCTTAATAATTCGGTAGTAAATATTTTTGATATCTGCAAATGGTGTATCCCACCTTTAAATAAATAAAATTAGTAAACGTAAGTGGATTACCGTGTATGCGCATATCATAATTATAATACCCTGGGTTTGTTTCTGGTGTACAGTAAACGGCGGACACATCCCTGACGCCACGTTGGTGAATCAGGGTTAGGTGTGTAATAGAGGACGTCCTCGATTGAGATTCGTGTACAAAACCAATGAGAGCCGTCAGAAAAAGTTAAAGTACAAACAAAGGAAATTGTCGAGAAGAACAAAAGAAATACTTGATTTACACCAGAAACAAATGTACGTTTACATGTATGCTAATGGTAATAGCGTCCCAATACTACTGTCTGAAACGTATTTCTTTTGGGTTATAACATGCACACACACACACACAAACAATTACACCCACACGTGCATACATTCTTTAAGTTCATGTTCATGAGCTTAATGAAAATCTCGCTAAACTCAAACTCTTAAACTTTTTTCAACCTAAAATTTAATTTTTAAAATCACCATAATTTGTCATCTTATCCATTTTCTTCCATTATACCCTAACCCAATTCTACCTCTGGACCCCTTTACTGGAGACCCAAAATGTTATGGGGACATGAAAAAGTCTTCATAACTCGGTCAGATTTGTTCAAACATTTTTCAAACATACATAAGGTACTGTACACGTACATCATGTCTTTGTAACATTATCGGTACATATATATTAAATGTATACAGTATGTTGCTGGTGCAAGTATTTTGTACCATATGTTACAACTGTAGGAAAGAACAAAGTACCCTGATGGGTTGGTTGTGTATAAAGTTCACGAAGAAATAATTTTAATTGTTTCATAACAACATTGGAAATATTCCTCAGTCCCAGATTTGTCTTTTCAACAATTTTGCAATACTACCCTTCATTGAGATATGATGGGTAAAAAAATGGAGTCGTGCTTTAACAATCTTTCCAAACTCAATATTAATTTTATCATTTACATGTAAATATAATCTACTTTGAAACTCTGTATTTATTTATTATGACAGAAAGTTATACAGGTACTTTTTCACTGATTTGTAGCCAAAATCATGTCCAACAGAATGTTATCGGAACGTTCAGCCATTTTTACATGGGAGAAGTCCGGTATTTGAGCCACATTTATGGGGCTAGGGTTGACCCTAGGCTCTTTGGCTAGGAACCATCCTCAATCCTGCAAAACCCTCCATTTGCGACCATGAACAAATTTGATTCATCCTTCAAATTATAATCCTCCAAAATTTGAATTTGTGCAGTGGAGGGTGACCACTGCCTCATTCCTCCAATATCCTCCTCTAATTACCGCTATGAATTGGGTCAGTACCGATGACATTCAGAAGCAGTGTGGATGATATCAGATTATCGAGCATAATGCTGGGTTGCATTACACATGGCTAAACATAAAGTATGCTTGGTACGGCCTACGATTTTGACCCATTTCATCCTCCAAAATCTACTGGCATTTTTCTCCCAAACTGCAAAGATTTTGGAGAATTGAGAATGGTTAGAGTTAATGGGCAGCTTGAGAGCCAGTAACCTGTAGGTCATAATTTCCGGGTGGATGTAGACACCTACATGTACATGTAGTACCGTACATCTGAACTTGAACATGACATTTTGTCAATTAAACAATAATTTGCAAACATGTACAGTACATCTTACAGGACTTTTAACCAGTTTGCGCCGGATGACGTATATAAACGCAAAGTTTCACAGGAGAGTTAAAGGTAGGATACACCATTGGTAATTGCTTGAATGGTCAGAGTGGGTGGATTTGGGGGGTTGTATTTTTAGTAAATATTGTTTAACTGAGTGTCGAAAGTTTTACAATCATGGATGCTGAAAAAAGCAAGAAAAAAACGGCAGTTTGTTTTCAACCGGCGTAGGGCAGTGGTTCATATGTTGTTCTTGTTGTTTTCAGGATATTTAGCGCAATCATTTTGCTGTATGCCTACAATCGTTATTTACTTTAAAATAAGTAAGATATTCCTTAATAATTTGGTAGTAATTTTTTGTTTGATATCTGCAAATGGTGTATTCTACCTTTAAACATTCGTTATAATTTCCATATATTCATGTATGCAAGTGCTTTTTCACTTGATGATAAACGTTGACTTTGTACACAACTGCTGAAGTACCATTAGGATACTATCGTACATTCTTTTCCAAAAATCATGTAGAGAATAAAATGACATACTTCCTTTTTGCCCTTCTACTTTGTTCATGCTCTATCGGTATCGTTATTATGCATACAGTACGTGTTGTCAATCTGGTTTATACTGGGAGGCCGTAGCCGTTATTGCACTGCCTGAAAATGATGAAGTATGTAGAAAGTTTGTATGTATGAACGAGTATTCCTACATTGCAGGCTAACTACACTGAACAAAAATATAAACGCCCACAAAAATGTAAACGCCCACAAAAATGTAAACGCCCACAAAAATGTAAACGCCCCCAAAAATGTAAACGCCCCCAAAATGGTTATTTGTCTTGATTTGTAAACATTTGTGTCCATCTCTGCCAGTAAGGAATTGCTCACTGGCAGAGATGGACCCAAGTGTTGTTTACAAATCAAGACAAATAACCATTTGTAGGGCGTTTATATTTTGTTGGCGTTTATATTTTTGTTCAGTGTAGAAGAAAGCTAGGTTGTTTTTAAGTGATGGTGGTTGTCATTAACATGTAAATTGTTTTGGCAGAAATAAAAACAAAAATACCTTTTCAAAATTAAATACTACAATGTCCTACATGTACATTTAACTGAAATGATAACCATGCAGTGAACCCCAGTATACAATGTACACAAGTCTTTGCACCAAGGTTGGGGTAGCGGTTCTTTCCTCGCCTTCCACCACTATGACCCGGGTTCTCGTACGCGTATCCGTTCGTATGCGAAACCTCTCTATTGACAACATTTCAGAGTACGTTTAACCCTAACGTTCCAGGCATTTATTTGGGGTACAGTACACTGTACCTCAAAATAGTACACAATTCTCATAAGCTAGTGTAGTAAGAGGACTGCATTCTACAGTTTACTCCAGTAGTATTTTGTAGTATTGGGCTACGTTAGGGTTTAAAAAACACAATCACAAAGTCCACAAACGGCAATTTTACGCACATTATTTAATTTTCCAGTGGGTACACGCAACCTTCCGAATGATAATTACGGGGTACAGTCGAACACCTTTATAACAATTATTTTTAACGAAACTCGATCAGAAGCGGGTTCAGGCCGATAGTGCCGTGAAGCACACCCACGCATTTCCGGCCTTGCTCGCTGCTGGCAGACATTTTCGAACTTGAACTTGGCGTGTTTATGCGTCATCCGTTTTGAATTTTGGGTAAACTTTGTGTTTATATACAGTACGTCATCTGGCGCGAACTGGTTAACAGTGCTCTTATTATCAGGGTTCGACTGTATTTGGTACCATCATTATCTTCACTGTTGGGAATATTTTCTCTCTCTCAAATTGGTAACATTTCCATGTGATTATCACTAGTGTTGCTTATATGTACCTGCCTTTTAAATTGCAGGTGATTGAAACAGAACTCTTTAGCCTCTTGTGTATTTTAACTCAAATTGAAAGGTTTGATTTTCATTTTTGTTATGCTTAGATTTTTGCAATTGAATTACATGTACCTGTTTCCTGTCATGACAGTGCATGTGAAATCTTTCCGAAAAGGCTATTCGTAACGTCATATTTGAAACAGTACAGGACAGTACAGTACGTGTGTATGTATGCTGAAAGGGATTGTTTACATGGAGTTTCCGCACCCTCCCGTTTGTTTAAAGTGGAACGTCCCAAGTGCATGTCAGTCATTGAGCAATTGTGCTGACGTGAGCCATTGAGTAGATCCTTCATTAGTATACAACCACGCCCCCACACACACGTGCAACCACAGAGCAGCTAATCATATACGAAGTCGCTGCATCATAGTCGTACAAGTCATGCATGGACACACGTACATGTACGTACGTACGTACATGTATAAAGTACACGGCATGTCGTATAATATTCAGTTCACATACATGTACACTGTACATAGAGATGCTTTTCAGAAAATTGTTGGATTTGATTATATATTTACTGCAACATGGAAATGGGCAATTTAAGAATTTCAAAATTAATATTGGGAAGTTTCACCTTCGAAGAATGCTCTATTATTTTATAGGTCTGAAAGATTTTAACATGTGACCTTTATTAAATTGAGTATGAACAATCTTTGCAGTTCAAATTAGATTGTTGATAGTTTTAAATTGGTTTATAATTTCATAGTTCAACACATAACGGCCAAGTTATTTTACACAAGGTATGGCACTTATAATTGTGATCTTTAGGCTAAAGGTGGGAAAGAATGGAGTATCCTGACGCTACATGTACATTCTTTACCAGTTGTGTACAAAGTCTATGGAGAGGCAAAAACATTATTTCCTAGCAAAAATGGAAACGTTTCTCAGTCCAAGTTTCATGTCTTTTCAACATTTTTGCACTGATTGACCTTCACTGAAATGATATAAGAGAAAAAGCAGCATCAGGTTGCATGCAACATTCTTTCCCAAAGGTGTTATCAAACTGGATGTGATGTATAAATGAAGGGTGAAGGGATACATTATACATGTACATGTATGCAATGTTGATTTTCAGTAGGTTTTTTTAGTGGTGCAGGGGAGGTATACATCTAAATGTACATGTACATGTACTGTATGATGGATTTTTTATAATGTACACTTATTTTAAATCTTTTTACATTTTTCTGAATCAATGATGTAATGTACATGTACCAGTAACTCTGAGTCGTGTTGTGCTCAATTTCATGTTTGTATATTTACAGAAAATTGTACTACACATGTACACTTTTATATGCATACATGTACATCTGACACACACGCATTCTCCTGCCCAATGAAACCTTACTTGGCATTTGTTATGTCAGTTGCTAGCTAACTTAATCAAGTAGATGTCTATGTACTCGGAAAGAACGATACATGTATGTAGCCCAAATTTGACATTTCTTTTGCCTCTAAAGTCTAACCCCTTCTAAAAGAACAAAAATACACTAAAAGTTGTGTAGTTCAATGCAAGTTTGTTATTAATTTTGGTAAATGAATTGAAATGCAACAAGTGTCTTGATGTACAAAATGTGATGCTGTGAAATTCTTACAGTAACAAATTTTACCTCTGACGCCAGAGAACCACTATGGCCGCAGCCCGCTAATCCGTTTGAACACGGCCTGTGTCACAGCTGTACGCTCGGGTTTATTGTGCAGTGTACCTGCTGGACAAAGGCTGGTGTGCAGTCATGCGTATAATCCAGTGCATTGAGGAATTAATACTGGGGTCAAGGGGTTCACCAGTTCGCGCCGGAGGAAGTACCGGTATATATACACGTAAAGTTTTCCCTAGATTCAATACGAATGACGAATAAACCTGTCACGAGCAAAGCTGGAAATGTCGGTGTGCTTTCCGGTACCTTCGGCCTGAACCCGCCCGTAATCGAGTTTCATTTAAAATAATCCCGCGCCTCAGCTCGGTGATGTTAAAGTTAATCCTCAGCAGCAATGTTTTGCTTTTCTTTAGAAATGAGCTTCATGTAGCAATGTGATTTATAATTAAACCGTATTATTTGTATCTCTGTCGTATAATACTGAATTCTGTAGTTATCACATCAGGATTCTTTTGAAAAAAAATTATCCACTGCTATCCAATTATTGTGGTAAATATCTGGTAAATATCTCAAATAATGGCATATGATGCACATATGCACGAGATGAAGGTAGGATACACCATTGGTAATTGCTTGAATTTTCATGAATGGGTAGATTTGGGGGGTTGTATTTCATAGTAAATATCGTTTAACTGACTTCTCCGAAGTTTTACAATCATAGATGCCGAGAAAAGCACAAAAAACAGCATTTGTTTTCAACCGGGGTCGAGCAGTTTTTCTTATGTTATCTTAGTTTTTTTGCGATCGCTGTCCGGCGATCGCGAATTTGTCTTTATAAAATTCTACTTTTCGGAATAATTACAGGATATCTAGCGCAATCCCTTTGCTGAATGCCTAGAATCATTATTTACTTTCAATAGAGTAAGATATTTCTTAATAATTCGGTAGTAATTATTTTTGATATCTGCAAAGAGTGTATCTTACCTTTAACTTTGTTTTATTTTTATTTTTTGTATTTTTTGACAGGCTATTCCAAAGAAGACCACACTGAATCCTAATGCCAAGGTTTTCAAAAGTCCAAAGAATACCAATTCTGTAACCTCTTCTGCGGACTCGACCGACAGTAGTCCTGACTGGCATGACAATGAGAACAGGAGCTCCCAGGCATCCTCCCCACAGACAGCAATGACCACCCAAGGTGAGCATGGTTAGAATAATAAATCTCAACAAATCAGTTTACAAAATAACTTCCAACTGATGTTATGCAAAGATATCGTTTTACTTTTTCTATTTTCAATATTATATTAAACTTAACTCACTACTATATTTTTCTTACACATACCCAGGCCTTGCGCTAACTTTTTTCCTGGGTATCCCACCGGGCTAGCAAACTGCAGATTTTACTAGCCCGTTTACATTTTTGCTAGCCCGTATGCACAATGCACAAAACTATTCGTTCGTCGCACGCACGTACACGTACGTACATACAAAAAAAGTATACATCCGTAGTAACATACAGAGAGAGCGCTGTTCTGAACATACTCTGTATCAGACGCTACTACTAGTGACACGGCAGAACGCTCATGACATGTACTATACAGCTACGCAGTGGGCTGTTATGGCAAGAAAGGCTGAACAATGTGAAAGAGAATAGTGCACATATGTGCGGTACCCTGCGCCGTAGTTTATACTAGACTAATCTCACTGAAGCCCACCAGTCTACTCTGTTCGTGAGATTGCACTGCATGCACGCGTGGATCGAGCGCTCCCAGGCTATCGATAATCATGCCGAAAAACACAAACAAAAGACAGTTTATACTCGGTTCATTTTGATCCGATATTTATTTAATACACAAAAAGACAATACAAATGTTAACATGTATTTTGATCTAAACCTCTACAGGTAGGTTACTGAATTTTTCACTAGCCCACCGGGCAACCAAGGAAGTGGGTCTGAGTAGCCCGGAGCAATTTTCGCTAGACTTTGTACGCCGGGCTAGTATTATTTTGAGTTCTGATACCTGAATTCTGCCAAAAAAAAATCAATTCCAAAATGTTAAAACTCCATGTAACCAAAATCCTGCAGTGGGTTTACCATTGAGCTATAAAGCAGCCAAACGTGGAACAAATCGCTGCTAAGTGCCCTATTACAACAAGGGTCTGCACACACTGAAGCTCAATGGAGAATGTGCAATGGAGTAGTACACTACCTATCCCTAGAGTTGTATTCCTGTCACAGGTCCTGTCACAAGAAACTGGTTGAACAATGACAAAGGAATGCTTTTGTTAACAGTTCATTTCAATAGCTAGCGACTTGACCTTAGACTGAAGGAATTAATTGCAAGGACTTGAATACGTCAAATTTTAACAAAACCCGGTGTTAGGGTTAATATTTTGCAATTTTGATTTTTAAAATCATTTGACTGTTATTGATTGGCAGGTCCTTACCAGATGAACGGGGATGTGGGAAAGTTCTCAGCCTTGGGCTATCCACCGTCCCCAGAGTCGCCAGTGTACTCTATACAGAACGGATACATTAGTGGTCCAGAATATCCATATTTGCCAGATGGACAATTAGTCACATGTAAGTATGGTTTGGCTGTTGCAGTCACAATGTCACCAGGGGCCAATTTCATAGAGCTGCTAAAAAGCACAACAAATTGCTTAGCATGAACATTCTTCTTTGGCAAAAACAAAGTTACAAACCAAATGTTCATGTATTTTTTTTGTGAGTGGTATTCAGCTGGTTTTTGTTTAGCGTGAAAGGTATGGAGTTTTGGCTGGTCACCTGTTTCTACTGAGCAAGACTTATTGTGCTAAGAACATTTTATTGCTTGGCAGCTCCCTGAAATTGGCCTCGGCTCCTAAGAAACCGAAAGTCAAGTTGCACAAAAAAAACAAGTGTTAACCAAGGACTCTCTGAGGACCGGTACGAGTTACGGGACGGGACGGGGACGGGGACGGGGACGGGGACGGTACCGGGACGAGTTACGGGACGGGGACGGTACCGGGACGAGTTACGGGACGGTACCGGGACGAGTTACGGGACGGTACCGGGACGAGTTTCGGGACGGTACCGGGACGAGTTACGGGACGGTACCGGGACGAGTTACGGGACGGTACCGGGACGAGTTACGGGACGGTACCGGGACGAGTTACGGGACGGTACCGGGACGAGTTACGGGACGGTACCGGGAAGAGTTACGGGACGGTACCGGGAAGAGTTACGGGACGGTACCGGGAAGAGTTACGGGACGGTACCGGGAAGAGTTACGGGACGGTACCGGGAAGAGTTACGGGACGGTACCGGGACGAAACTGTTTTTCTTTTAAGGTGACTTTGGAAGTGCATTTGAATGTGATCAAGATGGAGGGTTAATTATAATTGTCTGATTTAGAATTTCAATGAATCTTGTATAAGCCCTTGTATTTCTACCCGTGCAGCTGATGATCTGTCACAGCAAGAACTTCCCAAAGGAGAAGATCTCCGCAAACTATTGCAACGCCAGTTGGAGTACTATTTCTCAAGGTTAGTCAGTTTTAACCCTAATTCCCTAGTGTAATTTCCGAGGAAACATACCCATCCTTGCAAATTCCAACACCATATGGCAAACTGTACTAAGCTGTACACAGTAACTTTTGGACTCTGATTCTGGAGGTGTGCCCTAACCCCAGTGTAAAACACAATCAGTTTAGGGGTCCAGTACTCGCCATCCTAACAGATTCTAACAAAACCCGGTGGTGTTTTACTACATGGCAATTGTAAGGTTTAATATGATTAATAGTTTAATAGTCCTTACTATGGGGAGAAAAATTGCCTTTAATAGTTCGCGCCGGGATTATTTTAACATCACCGAGCCGAGGGGCAGGATTATTTTTAACGAAACTCGATCCGAAGCCGGTTCAGGCCGGTAGTGCCGGGAAGCACACCCATGCATTTCCGGCTTTGCTCGCTGCTGACAGACATTTCCGGCCTTGCTCGTGGCGTGTTTATGCGTCATCTGTTTTGAATCTGGGAAAGCTTTTCGTTGATATACGTCATCCGGCGCGAACTGGTTAATGCCCCTTTATACTAATATTATCTAAGCTTTACATAGTTTTCAAGTATTTCCTCTTTAGGAAAGTCGACCTGACACTTTTTTAGAAATGTTTGGAAGAGACTTGTGTGCTCAATGTAAATAAAGTATTGCTGTGCATATTAACAGGTCGTTGAACTTTAATTGCAGAAGCTTTATTACAGATGTCACTCTAACTAACGTGCAAGGTACAATGTGATGTCACATAAGGACTCCTCTGGTCCACCTTTGATTTGCTTGCACTGACGGAACAGTCGGCATCATGCAAAAAATAATGCTTAGATCACAAAACGGAAAAATGTGTGATTCTCGTCAAACAATCGGCATTTCGACACAGAATTTATGGGTGGCGTGGGTGGCAAGTGTGTAGAAACACTTGACTCTCACAAATGTGGCTCGGGTCCGATTCCCGGCTCGGACAATGTGTGAGTTGAGTTAGTCGTTGATTCTCTCCTGTGCCACGAGGGTTTTTCTCCAGGTTCTCCGGTTTTCCTCCATAAGCAAAAAATCAAAATTTTCCATCTTTGGCTGTGCTCCGTGGTCAGATATGGGTCATATGGCCGGCTGTCGGAGGTCTTTTTACGTGTTATCGACTCGACCGCGTTGTAGCCGCGTCCTCTGCAACTCGGCACCTCGGCTTTTGAGTACGGATGATTAGCCTCCCCAATTATCTATTATCCGAGTAGATCATGCGACTTCTTCAGAATAGCCGTGTGCGTGTTGATATCAATCAAACTGATATTCCATCTGTTCCTTCTGACATTTTTTTTTGCTGTACGCCGCGCCGATTGACTACACAATGAAATGAGATGATCTGTATGCACACACGACATCGTAACTTATCACAGGTCGCCTGCGAATTGATTTCCCCGTGTCGGCGACACGTCCCGTCATGATGCAGACTGTTGATTTATGGTACCCGTTAACCCTAATGTCCTAGGTATTCATTTGGGGTATAGTGCGCAATACTCCGAAGTAATACTCAATTCTCATAGGCCAGTGTAGTAAGTCTACTGCGTACATGTACATGTATACAACTGCAGTTTACTCAAGTTGTATTTTGTAGTATTGGGTGTTCAGTTTGTTCATAAACGTGTGTACTGTGCACACTAACTACATGTACCACATCGCTGAGTCAATACACCAATGTGTACAATTGATTTTTATAGCTTGAAGGTTCAAATTGTAACTTTCGCAAGCATCATCATTCATCAATGTGAAATCCATTTTTTTTTTCGTTTTATACATCGGGCATGAAACTTTAATCTCAAAGAAAGACTTAGTTTGTACACAAAGATATGCATCTTTCAGGCATTTCATCAAGTTTAAGAACTTTTTTCTTCTAAATTGCCAATCTCATCTCTAATACATGTACATGTTTCAATTCAATTTAAAAAGGCATTACAAAATGGCGGCAGCACTAATGTTAACTTTTGTTTATTTTTCAATGATAGTGCATTAAATTGAAACTAACAGATCGACAAATACGTCAATATCATCAGGTATTTTGACTGGCTGCAAACAAACATTGCGTAACATCTAGCAGACGATAATTGTTCTAAATTCTTACACCTTATTTTTGCAAACACTAATTCAAGCATCGCTTGGGTAGCTGTAGCTGTAGACCGTAGCTCTAGACACTCGTTTCGGACACGGCCTTAGACTGTTGTCGTTTATGCACTGGTGTTGACAGCAGAGGGCATCAAAGTGCACCGGACTTGTTTACCTGATGCGCTCTGCTGCGTCTGTCAGTGTTAGGGTTAATAAAGATAATAAACATAAGAAATCATGTGATTTGTATGCGAGAGGATTGGGGCTAAACGGCAAAACAAATTCTGTTGATTACTGCCACATGTATGCATTGTGCCAAGTTTGTAGGCTGCACACTGCATTGATTATGTTCAGCCAGGCACAATTGAGCCTTGCAATATGCTCGATACCATCTGCACTACCGGTACTTCGGAATTAGTTTTTTTTCCCACTTGAGTACTCACGAAGAAATTAGTCGCGAGTGATCGAGTACTCGCGAGTACTGTAGTTGTCACAATTTTCACACGGTGAAAAATGACGATCACACACGTGTTTATCACCATGTGTTTTCATGGTGACCAAGGGTTTGACTGTGCAATAGAAGTTCTAGTCACTCGCTGTTGAATAGAAGTTTATATTTTAGGGGTGCGGCCGCGCTAAGCATTGGGACGAATAATTCAACGCACATGATCAACGATGCACCAATCAGATGACGGGGATTTATGGTATAAACATTAATGTCCCTAATAAAAGAGTACCCATATGTTTCGTGTGTCATGGTCTACATACTAATACGTGTACATGTAGCTCAATGCATTGACTATTAAGCAAGTGCAACAGAAAAATATTGCTATGTATACATGTATGTACCGGGTAAATTGTTGTATTTGGTGTACACGCGTGTATGTGAAATCATTTTGTAAAATGGGACTATTCCTGGCCTTACACAATGTGTACATTTTGATGAAATATGTCGCCTTATGTTATAAATCCTAATAATGAAGTCAAACCATTGACTGGCGTGCATACTATACTTGTATTCATTTTAAAGTTGATCTATTGGCGTCTTTGTACATAAAGCATGATGAAATTCATGGGATACAAAAGTATTTCATAAATCAACTATTTTTAAAAAATTCTGTTAAAGTTGTACAATACAATATTGCACAATTATGCCTGAACCGAATTTGAGATTGTATACCCATGTACATGTACATATACATGTAACTTTGTCGTTTTTTTTCTCGTTATAAACAAGTGTAGTTGAGGCACACATACTGTACATGTACAGTAGATTGTGTGGTTGTGGTGCCACCTTCATAACAGTGCATAAATTCATGGGATAAAAAAGTATTTCATAAATCAACCATTTTTTTAATTCCGTAAAAGTTGTACAGTACAATATTGCACAATTATGCCGGAACAGAATTTGAGATTGTATGTGTATGTACATATAACTTTCTCGTTATAATAAGCAAGTGTAGTTAGGCACACATACTGTACATGTACCGTACTGTACATGTACCGTACTGTAGATTGTGTGGTTGTGGTGCAAGCTGATTACTGCAATCAAGACACCAGTTTTACCCTGGTGCGAGTCTCTCGGGTTCTAAGCGTCATGCAAGACTGATCGAACAGAGTACACGTATAGAAGACAGTGAACACGTATAGAAGACAGTGAACGCAAGGGAGCCTCGGTATAGACATGTTACATGTTGAAAGCAATTGGGTCACAATCCATTGACATAATCATTGGCTATCAAATATTCATTACTGCATGGTGCAAACCCGTGTTTAGCATATTATGCACGGTGAATGATAATAACATTATCATTTCAACATATGCTGTGTTTCGTGCATGTACGTGCACTAGGAGAGCAACATATGGAGACAGGGACATGTGCCTTATAGGGTAAAATATACATGTACATGTAGCTGTATATATACAATGGGAGATCGTGTTTACGTGTGCATGCACAATATACATTTATATGAGGGGTTCGGGCAAAATGAGACGGAACTGGGCAGAGGTTGAAATCAGTTTTTTTGTGTATTTAAGCATTAAGAAAGAGAATACAATTATCTTTAAAATATTTTATTGTTGTGTTTCAATCGGACATTCTGTTAAAGATGCATGTTAAAAAAATTGAATAATTTATTGACATGTAGTAATACTTATAGGAAAAAAAATAAAAGGCTTCTTTTTCTTAACCGTTACTAACCCAATCCCATCAAACTCCAACTGTGGATTTTGCTAGGTTTTGGCAGGTTTAGTACCAAACATTAGCAACTTGTTGTTGGACTTTGTTTGACTCGGTAACAAAGGCCCATGTGTAATTATGGGAGGTTCGGGGCAGAAAGGCATGAGACTTGTAAACAAAATTCAGAGTTTGGGGGGGAAATGCACCTGGCATTTATTCGTGGGTGAGCTCAAGATGGTCAAGGCACAGTTCCTGGTCAACTGTAAGTGTGAGTTAGTCTTGCATACGCACTGTGGACCTCCGAACAATATAGGTCCACACGATGCGGGAAGAGGTTACGGTTTGTGGACTTGCCCAGGTCCACAATCCGTTTTTCAGTTTACGAAAAAGAGCGCTAGAGGAAGAACGGGTTAGGGTTATATATAGAAAAGATAGAAGGAACAGCTGAGAGGCCCATAATCAAAATTTGAGGGTAAATTTGTTTTTGGGAATCGAGAAAAATAAGTGTATTCTGTCAACGTTTTTTAACTACACGAAGACAAAGGAATGTCCGCAGTACGTATGTAAGGTAAAGCTGCGTGTGTACACACCACATGTGTCCCCACTCAAGCATATCTACATGTACCACTGGCCAGTCATCACTGCACTGATACTGAACAATGCATTGACCCATCTGTACCAAGTCAATCAAACTTCAACTGTTGGAGTTTGGCAGGTTTAGTACTGTTAGGTTCAGTACCAATATTTACTGAACCTGTGTGCAGCTGTTTGTAGTTTGTCAGGTTTGGTATGCTTTCTAGTGCGAGAGCCTAGGGGTTAGGATTAAAAACACTTTTATTCCACCGCTTCCTTACCATTTCTTTCCAAATATGGTTAATAGTTTAACCAGTTCGCGCCGGAGGAGGTATACGCAATGTTTTTCCCAGATTCAAAACGAATGACGTATAAACACGACACGAGCAAGGCCGGAAATGTCTGTCAGTAGCGAGCAAGGCCGGAAATGCGTGGGTGTGCTTCCTGGTACCATTGGCCTGAACCCGCCTTGGATCGAGTTTCGTTAAAAAATTATCTCTCCGCTCGGTGATGTTAAAATAATCCCGGGCGAACTGGTTAATAGACATAACAAATTATTACAAATAGCAATAAATTAGAAAATGGAAAAGAAAAATATGGCATATGGCCGTGCTTTTTTCTTATGATTGATTTTCTGTCTAACAAATAACCAGACATGCATCATAATGTAAACAAAATCCACACAAATACATTATTATAAGATTGAAAAATGTTAAAATATTATTACCGTAATTTCCTGCGGTAAAGACGCGGCTTATCTGACTTTCTAGACCACAAAAACATCGCCGCGCCTTATCTTTCGGTGCGCCGTATATGATGTTGCTTGAGTTCAAAGTGATGGTCTTTGTGTGAAGAATTCTTTGAACGCCGCAATCTTACTCAATAATGCAGTCAACCAATTAGCTCAACTCTCCGGACATTGTGACCGTGTTTCCATTAACAATGCCGCGATGTGTTGATCCCCCTACGACCGTACATGTACACGTGTGTACATATGTATACATGTGATTTAGCACTCGGCAGCGTGCGTAGTCTTGTTTGCAAGACGATCTTCGCGATGCGGGCGCCCTCTAACGTACGCCGTAGACCACGCGCGAATTACCTTCGCTAAGACCGAAGGTCATTGCGTGTATGGTACGGTGTACGTTAGAGGACGCCCGCATCGGCGGCCTACGCGCGCTGCATATACCGCGATTAAGATCGTCTTGCAAACAAGACTACAGCGTGCGCTGCATGACGCGTACAACAGCGATAAAAAGCTGGCCTGTACTATGTGGCCTTTTTCTAAACGTTTTTTTCGTCTACGTTCCGGCTTCATGCAATTCACCATCCGAACTACACAGCGTGGAGCATTCACAACGACTGGAAAAAAGACTAGGGGGTGTCGCAATTAGGGATACCCCGCACGCGATCGCTGCATGTGATGTACATGTGCATGTACATTGTACATGCATGCAGTTTATACTGCAGTGATACAGTACATGATATGTATCGGCAAATTAAAGTAAACCTCGTGCGATATTGTGACTACTGGTTTGAAGTTTTCATACATTGTTTGCGTGCCAGATAAAGTAGGCCTACTCAGCAAATTCTTGCTTGGAATAGTGGGATCGTTCTAAGGCAACAAAATGACCCCTTTGTGGCGATGTACCTACACCGGGTGGCGCCTGGTGTTCTTCTGGGTGCGTTCAAGCATGCGCCTTTTTCGGCGGTGCGCTTTATCTGTTAACGTTTGAATTTTTTTTGGGTGATTTTAGGGACCTGCGCCTTAACCGCCGAGCGCCTTGTCCGCAGGAAATTACGGTACTAATTTGGAATAGGAATTGGGTAAAAGATGTGTAATATAATGTTGCCTCTGTATGTGCTTTGTACAGGGAAAACTTGGCCAATGACAGGTACCTGCAATCTCAGATGGATGCCGACCAGTACGTTCCCATTTCTACAATAGCAAACTTTAATGCTGTCAAGAAGTTAACGAAGGATATGCCACTTATTGTTGAAGTCTTAAGAGGTGAGTCTTTATAAGAAATGTTATTTATTGGTAAATTTGTAAAAATATTTTATATATTTGTTTGTATATTAAAACAAATATTTGTTTAATATATTTAAACATTTTTAATTCTATATTGGGCATTTGTTAGTCCTTTTTTATTGATTCATATTTGGCCAGGCTTTTTCATGTTCCAAAGAGCTTAAAAATAGTATTCCCCAAAAAAATTGACATGGACAATTTGGCAATAAGTGACAAAAGTTCAAAAAAGAATTTATTAGCTTGTAATAATGTACAAACTCTAATGTATTCTCCCATCAATTATCATGCATGGTACTATGGCCAGCGGTACATGTACACAGGTGTACAGTACATGTACATGTAGATGCGACTTAATACGGTCTGATAGTAACAAGTTTTCAGTTAAAGGTTTTCAGCAACAAGAGCCAATCATTATTGATCTTTTACACGGGACGCTCGGTGCGGAAAGTGGTAAACTTAGCATTGTCAAAATGAAAATGTTTACCCAGTACACAGTCCTATGATATCAACACAGCTTGGGTATGTTTGAAAAATGTAGACTTATAAAACGTATTAAAATGTGGACGTAAGTAACAAAAAAGTCAACAATTCTCGGCTTAACGCCTAACCTGTTCATAATTTGTCAGCTGATAGTTTAATAATACATGTTCAGTGTATGCAAGGTGATCAAATCTCCCCCTCCTACCGGTATCTGTGATATGCATTGATGTCTATGTAGGATGAAGGTTATTGCTCATTATAAAGTTGACTCATAAATGCTGACGCAACTGCTGAAGGGTTTGTTGTCATGAAGTGGCCTCAGGTACATAGCCGTAGCACAATTTTGTTTAGAGAGTCGGAGAGAATGGCACTGAATGGCACTGAATGGCACAATGCTGCTATTTGTGACCGGCTCTACAAAAAGGTGTATTAAGTCGCACTGTGCACCATCATATAATGGCCCGCTCAAGGTTGAGAGGGTGAACATTTCATCAAAATGTGATTTTCATTTGTTGTCATGAACGACATATTTAATACCTACAGTTTCAGGCTTCATTTAAAGAAATGTTCATTTTAATGAATAAAGTGCAAAAAAACAACAATTTTGTGTGCATCGTTCTGTTGTAGTACAACAGAGCCAGCTATTTCAAAGCCTGTTTTCTCAGTTGTGTAATTTTAACTCCAAGAAAGTAATCAATATGTAAACACGTCGTGTCTCCAAAATGAAAGTGGTTATGGAGCTCTATTATATACCAAATGGAAGCTTACACTGTGGGCTTTTCAACCTTGTATATAACTCGATTTTACTTTTTCGCGACATAATACACCTTTTTGTAGAGCCGGTCACATTTTTGATATGTACATGTACCAGTACCGCTGAATGCATTATTTTGTAATAGCTAATGTCGGCAAGTTGACTTCCAGCTTCTACCATCAATCACCTACAAAGAATCCATAATAAGCACAAACAAGATTGTACACAATAACCTACATGTAGTACTCAAAGTATTAACACTGGATTCTGGTTGAACAATGCGTATTGTTAGTCTATCATGTAGACAGCATCCCCAATACATGCAACAACCGGCGTACATGTACATGTACATGTACATATATTCGCATTTTTGTATCACTGTGGAGATATGGCTTTGTTCTCGTGTACAAAATGGTTAGAAAGTCGAGCACGTTTTTCAAAATGCTCCCATTTTAACCATAATTTTTTTCCTGGATTGAAATTTCGACCCAATATACCCTATATTATACCCTAACCCAAACACTAACCCTAACCCACACACTAACCCTAACCCACATCCTAATCCTAACCCACATCCTAATCCTAGTTTTTGAGTAATTTAAGTAAAATCCAAAAATCTAATTCGTGAAATTCCCAGTGGAGACCTAATCATCTATAGAAATTTACCCTCCGGAGACGTTTTGTCTCCATTGTACACATTGTGTTCATGTCTCCAGAGGGTACCGTATTTCGCACCAACCCTGTCCCCGCTCTGTTGCATATCCCCGTGTTCATTTTACAAACATTATCCATTCATAGTGTCTGTTCAATATCACGTGATATTCCAAAACGTGCATTAACTAATTGTGACCCGCTCTGTGAAAATGAGTCAGATGTTGCACAGTGCGCTTACGAGATTTGAGTGGTTGAATGCGGAGAGGGAGGTTTTCGTACGAAAATTCGATATTCCTATTTCATGATTTTCACCTTGGTTAGGATCTATATTTTCAATTTCTACATTAAAAATCAGATTTAGTGAGAAAAACCGGTTTTGTATTCTATTGCATACATCTCCTAAAGGGAAATATTTTTTTTAATGCATGATTTCTCATGAATGGGGTTTTTAGATTTCACAAAATCGTCAAAATTTAAATCAGTGTATCACAAGAACGCAACATGCTACAGACCTCAAATTAATATCAAATTAAAGAGGACAGTGCACTCTTTCTAATGGTATACATAACTGTTTGTCAAATTTTCGACATCCGACTTATTTTCACAGAGCAGGGGTTTCCCTTAACCTTTTTTTTCGGTGGCCCGCCGGGCTACCTAATTAGAGTTTTCAGTCGCCCGAAAGCATTTTCAGTGGCCACGTGTGCATTTGCCATACTGTGTTTTTCACCGAGGTTACGCAACGCCAACTGCATTGTCCGACCTTCCGCGAAAGCGCGCCGCGCGTTCGGTAAAATTGCCGTAACGCGGCACGGCAGGGCACGGCACGGCACTTCACAGCCGGCCAGCCCACTGCTTGTTGTAATCGCTGATCTTTCGGGAAGATTTAATTTGCATCCGCCACAAAAGCTATCAAAACTAAACCTCGCATGTGACAACAAAACTGGCGGAGTTATTGTAAAAGCATATTAAATGTTTAAGGTTGAAAACATTTTTGGAAAAAAAACGGAGAATGTTGGCCTAAATCAATCTTTCACACGATGAACGAACGCCGAACTGACCAACACACCACACAAGGCGAAGCGTAAACAGAATGCAGGAGAATGCAGGAAACATGCCGCGGTAGAACATTTTGTAGAAACACGCTACATCGCTCAAGAAGGACAAGCGTTACTACCTCGAAAGAAATACATTAACAGAAAATAAAAAAATAGGAAAGGGCGACCATGATCTGATAATTAACCTGCAGGATATGACTTTCTTCATTGAGGTTTGTTTGCCAGGCATTTTTACATCTTACGATGTCAAATTCGACCATTTCGCGTAACGGAAAAATACATGCATGTCGGCCATGGACTGGTTTCGGTCCTTAACTTTGTCCATTGAAGCGTGCGGCGGAAACCAATCCAACAATGCGCCTGCATTATGCATGCTTTGCATGGGGCGAGCACATGGCTTTTTGGCACCATCACCGTTTTTACGTACGCTTGCGGTAGGGATGTACATGTACATGTATGTGTGCCGCACAGGCCATGCGCGCCATGCGCTAGCGCTAGCCATAGCAAGCAGGCTATAAACATCGCGAATCTGTATCGATCCTATCTCTGCAATGCACGTGCGCGTGCACTGTTGTGTAAAGGTACTGCTGTACATACATACTAGTAAACAGTTGATCTGGGAAATCACATGTAATGTATTCAATATTTTAACTCGCCGGCCGGACGACCGAGGCAGTGTTTTGAGTCGTCCGTGGCTGTTTTGGGTCGCATTTGGCGAGCTGGCGACCGCTAAGGGGAAACCCTGCAGAGCAGGTCACAATTAGCAGGCCTTGCGCTAACTTGTTTTCCTGGGTAGCCCACCGGGCTACCAAACTGCAGATTTTACTAGCCCGTTTACATTTTTGCTAGCCCGTATGCACAATGCACAAAACTATTCGTTCGGCGCACGCACGTACCGGTACATGTACTTACAATGTACATCCGTAGTAACGTACACAGAGGGCGCTGTTCTGAACAGACTCTTTATCAGACGCTACTCACGGCAGAACGCTCATGTACATGTACTATACAGCTACGCAGTGGGCCGTTATGGTAAGAAAGGCTGAACGATGTGAAAGAGAATAGTGCACATATGTGCGGTACCCTGTGCCGTAGTTTATACCATACTAATCTCCCTGAAGCCCACCAGTCTACTCTGTTCGTGAGATCGCAGTGCACTGCATGCACGCGTGGATCGAGCGCTCCCAGGCTATCGATAATCATCATTCATGCCGAAAAACACAAACAAAAGACAGTTTATACTCGGTTTATTTTGATCAAATTTTAATCTAAACCTTTACAGGTAGGTTACTGAATTTTTCACTAGCCCACCGGGCAACCAAGGAAGTGGGTCTGGGTAGCCCGGAGCAGTTTTCGCTAGACTTTGTACGCCGGGATAGTACTATTTCGAGGCCTGATTAGTAATTACGTAACCCTCTTACTGTTCTATTTTTCGTGGGACACGAATATTAAATTAGACTGTAAACAAGAGCAAGGGTTCACATATTAATCTATAGATCCCTTTAAATCTACAGATCCATTTTTAATGAGATAGAGTTTTTTTTTTTATCGTTGCAGAATCTTCTTGTGTGAAAGTAGATGACAAGGGAGAGATGGTGCGACCTAACCACAAGAGATGTACTGTCATCTTACGAGAAGTCTCCCAGGCAACCCCCCTTGAGGTTTGTTCACTGTACAGTCCTGCACCGCCTAATAAAACATATATGCAGCGCTGATGCAGCGCCTAAATAATAGTAGAAGATGAATCGGCTGCTATTGTACCCCTTGTATCATATTTTAGACAACATCAAGCACCAGTTAAAGGGATCGTATACGTTTGGTAATTACTCAAAAAATTAATGGCAATAAAAACTTACTTGGTAAGAAGTACAGCAGCTCTGGATAGTATAATGCATTTTGAGAAACTTTTCACTTCGAGGTACTGCGGTTTTGGAAAAAGATATGACTTTTTATCCCCACAAATTTGAATCTGAGAAGCGTTACTGCAGTGACGTATCTCAAAATCGCTACCACCTTTTGAAATGAAATTTTTACAGGTTAGTTTTATGGTATATATATATAACTATATAGGATTGAAACAAACAGTGGGTTCCAATTACCAAACGTATACGATCCCTTTAAAGGTAGGATACAACCATTGGTAATTGCTTGAATTATCATGAATGGGTGGATTTGGGGGTTGTATTTTATAGTAAATATCGTTTAACTGGCCTGTCTGAAGTTTTACAATCATTGATGCTGAGAAAAGCAAGAAAAACGGCGTTCGTTTTCAACCGGCGTCAGGCAATGGTTTTTAAGTTGTTATGGAATTTATTTTTCGCGATCGGCGTCCGGTGACTGAATTTGTTTTTATAATATTCAATTTTTCAAAACAATTACAGGATATCTATGCAATCTTTTTGGCCGATGCCTACAATCAGTATTTACTTTTAAATAAGTAACGTGTATTTCCTAATAATTCAGTAGTAAATTTTTTCGATATCTGCAAATGGTGTATCCTACAGTTTGGAATATTTGGAGGATTATAGCTCCAACCATTTGTTTTACTTGTTAGGATGTGAAAGCGCTTTTCACCGGTGACAACTGCCCCAAATTTGTCAGCTGTGAGTTTGCGCATAACAGCAACTGGTACATCACATTTGAGTCTGACACAGACGCACAGAAGGCTTACAGATATATCCGTGAAGAGGTTGGAATTTTTCAAGGCAAGCCTATCATGGTAAGTAAATTGATTTTATTGTTATTTATTTATTTACAAGTTAATTTTATATGATGCATTCATAAATACCTTGGACAGTTTACCCATTCCCATTGGTCGAGAGCCCGCCACGTGGCCGGTTTTAAACGGATTGATGAAACACTTTTCTGATGTCCCATGAAATTTGGACGCCCGTGAAATCTGGTCGCCTTTTACTTTCATTGGTTGAAACCTCACAAGGCATGCGCAATACCACAAATGAGTGCGTATTTTAGAGTCTTGAATTCACACTGTGTCCCGCAGCTTGCGATCCGCGTACGCTAACTCTATATTAAGAGTTAGCGTACCTCCCAGACCGATCACGCAAGCGAGGATATTCGAGGAACATACTAAAATATAGCTCAAGGGGTGTTATAACAAAATATGAAGTTATTTAAGTAAAATTGTTTTAATAAGGGTACCTGAAATTCAAAACTTTAATGTACGCTTTAATAATGCTGAATGCTTAACAACTGCAAAAACTTCATATTTTGTTATGTTTGTTCGTTAATCGTGACCCTAAAATGAAAAGCAATATGCGTCGTGCCCCCGCCCACAAAAGATGACGTCACGGTAAAACAGCGTGGCTATACCATGCACAGCCTAGCCGGTTGACGATCGATCGCGACATGCGTGCACGAGTGTGTCTATATTTAACAAATCGTTGGAAACTGATATTTAAAAAAATAGTTTTGGCGTCTTTTACCCAAAACGTATTTATGAATGGGAATAAATGTGGTTGGTCGTAGCAGCAAAGAAACAAAAGCGAGGGTACGTGATGGTAACAGTTGATCTTGTGTGGATTAACCCTTGCCCTTGTTTACACTTCAATGCACTTCCAAATCCCCATTTGTGTTTAATTGCATTTGCACGGCCCTCAAATGTACTCCAAGAAATGCCAAAGGAAACTTGATGTCAACTTGGTCAAGCTGCTAGTCCACTGTGTATTACACTGATAAGCAAAGCCTGGTGCCAAGTTATTGCCTTTACTGATACACAGTAGTGTACCCCAATGCACTCCAGTAGAAGCTTTGAAAAGAAATTGTCTGTTAATGCAAAGAATCCTCCAATGCACTGCAGCTTGAGTGCATTGGCATGCACCACCGACTTGCAGTAAACAACTCTCATAGAGCAAGGGTTAAAAACCGTAATCTTATTGTACATGTATGTTCCTTACAACAGGCAAGAATAAAGGCCAAACCTCTACAGAGAATAAACTTCTCCCCGAAGCCGGCACCTGTGAACGGATATACCAACACGAGCCAACAGATGTACACTCAACAATTTCAGTACCCTCCGTCGCAGCATATAAACAGTATCAGTCAACAGCCACAGCCACAGCCGCAACAGTCCTCCCAGCAGCAGCAGCAACAACAGCAGCAGCAACAACAACAGCAACAGCAGCAGCAGCAACAACAGCAGCAGCAGCAGCAACAGCAACAGCAGCAGCAGCAACAACAACAGCAGCAACAACAGCAGCAAAGTCAATCACAGCAGTCGCAGCCACAGTACCCGTTCTATTCTACAGGTGTTGGGCAATCACAGACGTGGGGCGTGACAAGCCCGACTTACTTCGAGCCTCCACCAATGGTTATTATGATCTGCATTTTTTAAAATTTGTTTCTGTAAACTGTTTCGCAAAGTAAAAAAAAAAACACAAACCTTCGGAATTTACTGTCCTAGGAAAAATTGAGATCAATTTGCATGACAAATTGTGTAGATTCTGAAGACAAGTTCAGAAAACAATTCCGAAGCACAGCTGAGAATGAAAGTCTTTAGAGTAGGCATGGTTGATATGACATCTGGGCCGTTTTCAAAACCCTAGCTTGGGCCTCCTCTCCGGCTCCGTCACCATTGCCAAAACTGCATGAACGAAGCCAAAGAAAGAGACGAAGCTGGGGTTTGGGAAAACAGCCCCCACCTTTATGATGATGGTAGAATGAATAACAAATAAACTCCTGTTAAAAGTTCCGAGAACGCGTTCTTCATAGGGTGATAGAAGTTTTATTGCCTCAGCTCCCAACTTACGGAACCATCTCCCCCAGCATCTTCGTGCACTTGACTCCTTGCATTCTTTTCAAACCCAACTGAAGTCGCATCTGTTTGACTCTGCATACAATTAATTAGTGGCACTGAGTTATCTTTTCATCGTGAATAGTGTGTTTGCACACTATTTAAAAAAATATTTTCACCAGCGCCTCAGAATAGGCAACTAGATTGATTGGCGCTTTACAAATGCAGATTGGATTGGATTGGAGGAAGATATATATTTTCCAATCACTTACGACCATTTTTATTCAAAAATTCTACTCAAGAATACATTTTATCGAGTATAGATGTAATTGTTTGTACCACTGTCTCCCTGATACCGTAGGATGATATGTTTGGTTTGCAGCAACAGTCTCAGGCCTTTTCTCCTGGTGCCTTTCCTCCTCCGCCACCCCCACCACCACCACAGAACAAGTTCCACACTATCAACGTCAATCGCCAACATGCTTATCAGGGACCTCGTTCAAGGTAGGCACCTTTGATCACGATTGGAATATGTGACCTGTCATCACAAAATGAGCGTGAAGTCGGCAAAATCAAAAATTAAGATATGGGCATTTCTAAATTCTGTGGAAACAGAGCTTTCCAATGGTATATAACAATTGGAGGTTTGATACTCAATATTGTTTTTCTTTTTCTTTTTTAGTCTGGAGTCTTAATACAGAGATTAAGAGAAAACAGGCATTTCTTGCGAATAATTGTGTGAAAGGCATAGAAAGGCATAGTCAAAATTGTCTTAAAAACAAATTGGGAATTGATTGTTGGGGATTTAGTCTTTAAAAAAACCATATAATCTCAAAATCGACCACCCCTTCAAATTTTGACTTTGACTGGCCGTACTGGGAAATCACTCCGTGCGACTTTACGCTCATTTTGTGATGACAGGTCACATATACCTTAAGCATCTATTACCAAAAAGTAACCAACCAAAATACTGTTGAAAAGCTTAGTTGTTGTAAAGATAGTAATGATTCTAAACTCTTATAGATCCGACCAAGTTTTCATTTTGACATAATGCATGAAAGACTATTGATATGGTCTCCACTACACTTTCAAATGATATTATGACAATTACAATGCTTAAGAATCTTGGCTGAATCGCCTCTGATTTGTATCACTACAAACGGCGTGATGACACTGACAGTGACAGCCAGACAAACGGGAAGAAATGGACTGTTGCACTAACATCGATCGCAGGCGCGCACGCAAGCCCAATGTGTTGTATACACACAAAGCTATCCGTCAGCCCGCTATAGCTACCGTGACGTTCGCTATAGCTACGGTACCAAGCTTTGTGT
Organism: Crossaster papposus; assembly: GCA_037893245.1. Lineage (NCBI taxonomy): Eukaryota > Metazoa > Echinodermata > Asteroidea > Velatida > Solasteridae > Crossaster > Crossaster papposus. Next base: position 747,768 of record JBAIAA010000235.1, on the reverse strand, counting down.
ACAAGCTGTGTGTGACAGTTTGTACACAAAGATTGTACCGTAGCTATAGCAAGCGACTGCCCCGATCTAGTTCCCATGTTCAAACAACAATATCGCCGATTCTTTGAAACCGGTATCCGACTATGCAACCTTACAGGCGCCGGTTTCGTTTGTGCAGTGTTCGTGCCCACCACCTGTATGTGTACATGTACTGGGCGTTGGTGGTAATTCGCCCACCGCCGATGAGAAACAATTAATTTTCTTAATGTTGCCTGATATTAATAAACATTATCACGAGTAGGTAAGCTTATGAAAAGTGAAACCTGGGTAAAGACGAAAAGCATTATTCCACAAGCTGTGGATATATCGATCGTGCAATCAAATGTTTTACGATTTAAAACGCAGAACAAATCCGAAGAGCCACTCGCGTACGTCCAGCACGCCTGAGCTGAGGAGTGCAGATCGCGTCGGTAATTCAATGTACCAGGAAAACTCCATCCAGCGCTCCCACTCGGAGAGACGAACCACACCCAACGGTCCCCAGGCGGTGCCTCCCCGGGGGGTGTTTGAGTCGCCGCGAGGCGGAGAGGCAGCGGGAGCCGTGGACCGACGAGATGACAAGGAGAGAGGGGATCGAGAGAGGGAGCTAGCCTACGGGAGGAGGAGAGATGTACCACCAGTGTCTACTTTGCCTACGTCCTCGTCGTCTCCAGCCTCAAGAAGTCGCTACCAGGAGGAACCATTGAGTATCGGTACCAACTCCTTGCAGCAGAACCCCAGAGGGTAGGCGTTTATTTTATTTATTTTTATTTTATTACCTTCATTGTACAAATACATTAAAAATAATATATGGTGCAAAAGGGAAACCCCGAACAGGCACACAGGCCTACTAAATGGGCACCCTTGTTCACACATCAAAACCAAAAAACAGCGGACAAACACAACAACAAGCAAACAACCTAAGTAAACAAAGAAATACTGTTAACCAGTTCGCGCCGGATGACGTATATAAACGCAAACATTTCCCAAAATTCAAAACGGATGACGCATAAACACGCCAAGTTCAAATGTATGTCAGCAGCGCGCAAGGCCGGAAATGCGTGGGTGTGCTTCCCGGCACTATCAGCCTGAACACGCTTCGGATCGAGTTTCGTTAAAAATAATCCCGCCCGTCGGCTCGGCGTTGTTAAAATAATCCCGGCGCGAACTGGTTAAAAAACACTACAATAAAAAACGACCGCAAATTTGCACTCGCATAATACAAAATATACGGGTGAACTCTACCCAAATTACACATCACTAGCTAGTGAGTAGTGGTAAAATAGGCCCGATTTAAAAAAAGAAAAAAACTTGTGAATTTCTTAGGTTAGATGGAATTTTGTTCCAGGAGTTATATATGCGGTTGAAAAAAGTTTGCCTAAAAATGCCAGTTTTACATTTATTGGGAATAAGAGTGGAGGAATCGGAGGATCTCAAATTGTGGAAATCAGTGTTGCGAAAGCTGCCCTTATCAATAATTGTGAGAAACGTCAAATTCTGGTTTCCCTTGAAAAAGAGAACATTGTCCTTGAGTTTGCGACGATCTTCTAGACTTAGGAGGTCCAATTCTTTTAGATGCTCCTCGTACGAGGCAGAACTTCTCAGAATAAATTTAGTGGCACGTCTCTGAACTTTTCAATTGCATTATTAAGGCCTTTAGCATGAGGATTCCGAACTTTGGACCCGTATTCCAAAATGGGCCTAACCTGCGCTAAGTTTGACAAAAGTTGGACAAAACAATGGCATCAGAACATAAATTGGAATAGACTGTAGTCATGGAGTATGTTGGAGTATGGAGTTCGCTAAATACTTGTTATGAGCTCGGCAAGGACTAACCTTGACCAAGGCTATAATGCTTGTTCCCTTAATGAGCGAGCGGCCGCTATAACAATCAGCTTGATTTGTCTGATCCGATTCTGCACGGCACATTGCCCATGCCCAACTATACACTGACTCAACTCATCCAAATAAGCAATTTAAATCACTTCTTTCAAATAAGTCGACTCGAGTCTCAAAAACCAGCGACTCGTACCAAATGTGACCTGGCACCACAAAATGAGCGGAAAGTCGCACATGGCCAAAACAAGTTATTCGCCGAAACGTCCATTTTTTTAAGGAGGTCGGTTTCGAGTTGTTAGCGTTTTTACATACAAAAAAAACCTTCTTTATCATATCCCAAAATTGTATAGCTCAATTAAAACTCTAAAGTGTGTTTTTTGGTGGCTGACATGCACTGAGTGATAGTATAGTTGACACGATTCACAGACTGGCAATTTCAAAAGAGTACAGCAGCGGCTAGGAATAAGCTACAGCAACACACAATACATCATTTGAAAGCTTGGGACTTCCTCTTTCTAGAAATGTGATAATGTCAATTTTGTTATTTTGTGACTTTCCACCCATTTTGTGGTGCCAAGTCACAAATGTACTTAACTTTGATGTCAAATTTGTTACAGGCCCCGTGTAAATGCCAACTACCGCGATAGACGGCCCCGACGCAGAGAGGACGAGATCCAGAATCGCCGGAATTCAAGGGATCTGAGAGAGTCTCGAGACAAGGAGCAGCCAGTGCAAACACCCAAAGAAGTCCCCAAGCCACCGTCGCCGCAGATAGACCTGGCGTCCTTCCCCCCACTGCCCGGCCGGACGATAACGGAGGGTGAGGTGGGTGACAAGAAAGAAGAAGAGACGAACAACAACGAGCTGGTCACGCCGATGGCAGACATCGTCAAAGGAGTCAAGGATCCTAAGGTACACAGGGTTCCCACGGGTCATGTAAAGTCATGGAAAATTGGGAAAAGTCGTGGGAAAAGTCATGGAAATCAAGATCATGCAAGGGTTATTTTTTATGGTTAATCAGTTCACGCCGGGATTATTTTAGCATCACCGAGCTGAGGCGCGGCATTATTTTTGTTTACGAAACCCGACCCGAGGCGGGTTCAGGCCGATGGTACCGGGAAGCACACCCACGCATTTCCGATCTTGCTCTCTGCTGACGGCCGTTTCCGGCCTTGGTCGTGACATGTTTATGCGTCTTAATTTTTGAATCTGGGGAAAACTTCGCATGTATAAATGTCCTCCAGCGCGAACTGGTTAAATGTGATAACGGAATAATAGATATTAATTTAAAACTTATTTTCAAAAGGGTTAGCCCAACATCAGCAGTTCATACAATTTGGATACAATTGGATCCGAAAGTGGCGCTATTTAGCAATGTTGCAGAGGGATCCTTTCTTAAAAGGGCTGCTTTCCAGTGTGGAAACGTTTGGTGATGTTGTAGGGTTGTAATATGCTGATCCAATGTTTGTACGTCCACAGCGTGCTGCTAAATCTCAGGAACCATCCAAGCCAAATCATCCAGCCACTAAAGACAGTGCCACTAATACAAGTTGCACAGTCGATAGCAAGGAACAATCACCATCCTCTGCAGCTGTTCAAACACCCACCTCACTACCCCGGTAGGTTAAACGTAGGGCTATGCATCGGAACCGTGGATGTCGGAAACCGATTCCAAATTATAGAATCCAGTACCCGTAGTTTTTCTACATAGTAACTTTTCCGAAGGTAGTTTGAATGTAGGGCTATGCATCGGAATCGGGTACTCGAGTACCCGACCTTTGATGTCAGGAACCGATTCCAGATTATAGAATCTAGTACCCGTAGCCAATTTTACAGACTTGTTTTTCTACATAGTAACTTTTCAGACGGTAGGTTGAATGTAGGGCTGTGCATAGGAACCGGGTACTCGAGTATCCGACCGTTGATGTCAGGAACCGATTCCAGATTATAGAATCCAGTACCCGTAGCCAACTTTACAGACTACATAATATCTTTTCAGACAGTAGGTTGAATGTAGGGCTATGCATCTGAACTGGGTCCTCGAGTACCCGATCGTTAATGTCAGGAACCAATTATAGATCGGGGAATCACTTACCCGTAGTCAATTTTACAGACTAGTTTTTCTATATAGTAACTTTTCAGACGGTAGGTTGAATGTAGGGCTGTGCATCGGAACCGGGTACTCGATTATCTGGAACCGATTCCAGATTATGGAATCTAGTACCCGTAGTCAATTTAACAAACTACATAGTAACTTTTCATACGATAAAAGCGAATTGTTTTTGAATGTCATTTGTTTGGAATTTTGAAAATGACCCAAATGTAACTTTTAATGAAAAAAATATTGAAAATCTGACACTCGACTTTTAATCCGGATGGTAAAAATAACTTCTCAAAATGCACCACGTCATCTAGAATTTAAAACATTTCTGAGGCCCCTAGGTGGGTCCCAGGCCTCGCGTCAGCTTGGCTTTTTGCTACATGCTCGCAGTTTGGTACGGACATTTTTTCTTTATTTGCTTGCCAATGAAAGAGTTGCATGCTTGCGTACGATTTGTGAAATTGTATGTGTGACATTCAACCAGTGTGGATATTAACATACAATTTAAGTTGGACCCATTTTTTGTTGCCATGAATTAGCAAACAGAAGCAGGTACCTGTCGCTACCCAGACTGACCTGGACCTAGCTTCCCTGACTCCTGAAGCCGTACCAACTACTGTTACTACCCAACACCTTGCTAAGGTTAGCCACACTACAAGTACAGCTGTCAACACCACGGTGACGGCATCGGCATCGGCCTCCTGTGCTGCCGCGCTGGTTGCTAGGACAACTGTGGCCACGGCGACGGGAAGCACGCAGACGGTCAGTACGGGCAGTGAGACTGCCAAAAGCCAATCTTCACAAACATCTAGTGCCTCATGCTCAACTAGTACACCCACACCAGCAACTAGTACACCCACACAAGCAACAGTGAGTATACTGTCAATTGCCAATAATCCAAGTAGTGGTCAACCCAAACGGTGTGTATTTCAATATTGCCTGTTTGCCTGTTTGCACCGGATGACGAATATAAATTTTGCCCAGATTCAAAATGGATGATGCATAAACACGTCACGAGCAAGTCCGGAAATGTCTGTCATCAGCGAGCAAGGCCAGAAATGCGTGGGTGTGCTTCCCGGTACTGGCGGCCTGAACCTGCTTCAGATCGAGTTTTGTTAAAAAAAATCACGTGTGTCGGCTCGGTGATGTTAAAATAATCCCGGCGCGAACTGGTTAAGCTTACGCGCGCATGGAGATTTATATTGTTACGCGACTGATTTAAGCAACTTTTTACTTCGTGGTTAAACGTGCTTTTCATGTGCTTACTGTTAACAGTCTCTATAAAATGACGGAGGCTGTGTTGAGCAGAAAATTGGCTGTTAAGAAGCATTATGAAATTAGTGCCCAGCGGTCAATTTCATGGAAGCTGCTAAGCACAATTTGCTCAGATTACCAACCAAAACTTCATGTGCTTTTCTTGCTATAAGTAAAAACCAGCTGAAAATACCAGTCACAAACAATGTACATCGCCTAAACAAAAATTGGTTTGTAAACCCTGTTTTTGCCAAGGAAGAATTTTCCTGCTTTTTTCAGCAGTTTTCAGCATTTGTTTTTTGTGTGCTAAGAAGCTCCATGAAATTGGTCCAGATTTAGGTGAAAACACCAGTGCAGTCTTGTAATTCATGAATTTACCTAGAAGTTTTTGTTCCCACATTGTCTGTATCTCATTAAATTTCTTATTCAGGAATGTCCGGTGCCACGTCTTAGCTACGCAGCTGTTATAGCAAGGAGAGCCGCTAAGGCTAACACGGTAGCCCCCTCCAATGCTACCATCTCCCAAGCGTCTACCCCGACTACCGCGACTAGCTCACTAACCACCAACTCCAACGAGTCCTCCATGCAGCTCAGACAAGGCCACCTACCACACGCCTCGACTGTCTTGCACACGCCTCCGCCGCCCCACCCTCACCAACACCCACAGGCGCCCAACAAATCGCACATTCGACCACGGTACGGCATGCGCGGCAACGATCGGGAACCAAACTATGAGCCGAGTAGCAGATACAGAAGGGATTATTACACTGGCAGGAGGTCGCCACCACAACCACGGCAAATGACCAGCAAGTAAGAGCCAGGTGACTGGGCGAGATGGATGGCGTTTGCAAGGATGGCATGATCTGTCGTGTCAACTGACATCGAAAGGGAAATGGAGGTGAGAGCAGAGTTGCAGCTTGAATAATTATATACGGAGAGAAAAAAACCGACGCAGATGTGAAATTGCTGTTACTTTCCCCCTCAGGGTTATTGCTGTATCGTTTTCCAGTGAAGCGTCGTCTGTTAAATAGAGCAATCCTGGGTCAGTAGCCACGACCATTCATGTGATGAAAAGAGAAAATATCAAATATGTTCTGATTGGTGTGATGGTTGCCATGTAATACTTGTGTGTGTGTCAAGTATTGCATCCGCTGTATGGCAGAGCTTCAACAAAGATAGACAGCAGCGGATTTTACCAAACTTGACAATGATGGCGTATTACTCTACTTGTGCCTAAAATTGTATTTTGTGCAACATTTCAGTTATGACGCATTTTGCTTTAAGTTTCAAAGTGCGTTTGCCCACGACTTGTGCAGCAAATATTACGGTGAAATTTGCACATTCGTTTTAGGTGGCCCAAGTTGTAGCATAGCTAGTGAAAATATGACCTATTTTTACCAGCAATGTTTAACATCGCGATGTCAGTACACAACATTTCAAGGTGAATTGAGATGCCCCCCTCAGCTTTTTGTTTGAAGTAAATGGATTGATTTTACTTGTGACAGAATATTCAAGAGTTGCCGCATGAATGCAAAAGAAAGTCGGACAAAACTCTTTTCAAAATTGGTGTTTTGTGAACAAACCAATTTACACACAAACGTCTGTCATAAAATCTGTTACTATCCTCAACCCAAGACGTTTAAATTATTCATTTATTCACCATTTTCCCTGTTAAAATCCATACTTTTGCAAAATTTGCAAATGTTGAAGGGCTAGACATAGCAATGTCAAGTTTTGTGAAATGAATCCATATTTTATTGTGCAGCTGCGAAATGTAATGTTGCCCAAGTTCTACATATGACTCGAGCTTACACGCTGTTTTTCGTGTGGTGAAATTGGCTGCTGTAGAGAGGGTGATTGCAAAACCAAGTGGTTCTGTAAATACTACCTCATTGACAATGGAAATTGGGTGTCTATATACAATAAAGACATCAAAGTCTTGATTGTGACAGAGTACTCCTTGGGTATAACTCTGATTACGGGACGCGTAACTTGTATGATAATGTTAATCCTTTGAGGTAAACTAAAAAAAAAAAAAAAAAATTTAGTTAAAAAGCCCATTGAAGCTAAGAGATTAGAATGTATGCAACCAAATTGGTGCTCAAGCACGTTGATGATGTTGCCAATGTGAAAAGATTGGCAACTCTAGAATGTGCTTTTGGTCTTGAAAGTTCATTTAAGCCTGAACTGATGAGGGATAGTAGGATAACGATGGCTGGATGAACGAACTAACTGTGTTTATCACTCGGAGAGTGAGCTGTTTAAAGTGGGGAATTAGTGACAGTTGTCTAATTCAGTGATTTATTTCAGTATTGAAAAGTGAAAACAATACGTAAAGTATGCAGATTGAGTTTTTGGAGAGATTACGAGATTGGAGATGGTCCAACTTTGGTATTGTCTTTTCTTATTTGTTTATTGATTATTCTGGTAATTTGGGCGCAGAACCCGTACTGGGGATATTGCAAGAAGTCTTGCTGTCCACTCACAAGATGTCGGTCTTTGTTGAAGTTTTATGGTAAACATTTGCAGCAACTTATGTTTGAAAGTCTTGAAGAAAAAAAACCACAAAAATAAATTTGATATTCATAATTCTATAAATAATGACCAGTATTGGACGCACAATAATGGTTTCTGAATTATAAAAAAAAAAAAAAAATGGTTTTATTTATGAGCACTTATTTATAGTCATTTGATATGCATTTTGTTTGTTAATAAAAGTTGCCTTCTTTGGTGATTAATCTAAAGTGCTGGAACACTGGGCATTTATCGATTCACGTCGAGCAAATGTACTGTAAATGTCTTGATCTCAAAACACAATTAGTCTGCGACAAACGAGTCCATGCTTGTTGTGAGCCCATGCTTGTTGTGAGCCCATATTCAAGAGAGATTTTGATAAGTTGCAATTGCTTTTTTACAGTTTGCAGTTGAAATGGTATGCATGGTTATTTACATGGATACATGTGTATCCATGCTTAGTACAATATGTACAATCCCAGGCTATTTTGGGATCAACCCGGTAAAGATGAAATGCCCAAATCTATTCGAAAAGCAAAAAATTTCTTGCCCATTTTTTTTATTTTGGTTGTGATCACAAGCCCGTGTCATGTTTCAATGAAACGTTCTAGGGAAATGAGAGATCACCATTTGCACAGATCAATCTTATGAAGAGTGATAAACTCGTGTATAAACCTGCATTAGATCTATTGCAAGTTAGGATGAGTTACTCTTCCCAAGACCCCCGATAAGTCTTGCACAGTGTTCCCTCGTAGATTCAGAGTCCTTAAATTCAACTTATAAATTATAAGCTAATGCACTTGAGTGTACTTTAGTGGTAGGGGGTTAATTATGTTTAACCTTTTATGTCTCCCATATTCAAATAAGTCGGGTTGGAAGTCCTTATCCTTTTTTTCGCTTGGCTTTTATTTTGATTTAAATTTTGTTTGTCGTTCGTTCGTTCGTTCATTTGTTTAAATTTTTGCTAAAGCCATTCTCCTTCAAGTCAAAGTTATATGTATATAATTGTTCATATTTCCGTATAGTTCCTTAATACCAATCTAGCCTAAGGTTGAAAATTGACAGCCTTTTTACGAAATTCAGTTATTTTACTTTGATGAAGTGGAGAAACAAAATGAAACTTTGTCTTGTACTTTGTAGCAGAGAAAGAAAGAAAGGAATTTAATTTATTTTAGGAATGATTGTGGTATTCTTATACAGAATGAAGTCACGCATCTAGACGAATGAGAAACCAGAGATGAGAAAAAAAACACGAAAAAAAACCTGTCACAGAATATCAGCTGATGGGATTACAATCCAAGTAACTTTCATAAGTACATGTCCACGAGCAAGCTACAGCATTCATCAAAGGTTCCTTGTAGAAGTGCGTTGCCATCATCAAGATGCATGTTTGCTGTGGTAATAAAAGTCATTATTGCATGCTGAACAGAATTCTGTTGTTGGGTACACATGTACCGGCAGGACAGTGTTCATAGTCTAGACCATTAAGAAACAGTAAACTTCCGTTACCTCCTAGTCGGATAGCACCAGTCTCAGCTTACCACAAACTCGCACTTCGTTCATGTCGAAAGAATAGGATTTTATGTTATGTACTTATAAATCTTGGTAACTCGCAATGCACACTTCGGAATCTCCGTTTACCTTGGAGCTTTTGTTTGGTCAATCATGTTGGATACAGTGTGCCCGCTTTCATTGTGATCGGACAAGTCTCATTAACTAGCTCATAACTGCAAATGATGATGATCCTGGCCCATTGGTGTAGCCGTGTGTCGCCACTCGAAACCTTTTTGAGCATGCCTTGCAATAGACAAGTTAAAGTTCGCGCGCTTGCCGCCAGACACTGGCTTAAGTTTAGTAGGCATGCAACTGCATAGCAAAACCCAATTGCCGACTGAGCATGGTGACCAAGTGACTGCCCAGAAATCTTTCAGGAAGCACCGCCTGTCGCGCTCGTTGTTTGAAACACCAAATAAAATGTCAATTTGCTTTCACATTGCCAAATCTCATTCAAATTAGAAAAAAAGAAAAGAATAAAGACACCAACACAACATAGAATGTATTAATAAAACAAAAATGAGATTTTATTTAACTCTTTGCATCTTTCACAAACGATAGTGCACCCTCAAGTTTAAATAGGTTTAGGTCATGTGCTTAGCTCAAATTTGTTGATACTTCAATTTTGTTTTCCCATTTCTTTAAGTTTCGACTTGACGGAAGTTTATTGTATCCAAACATAGTAATCTTGCATATAAGATTGGTTCCGTTAGTCTGAAATATATGGCTGAGGCAATGGTGCTACGTCAACCTACATAATTATGTTGTCCTCTGCAAGCAAAATGTTAGTTCAAAGACTTTCATTTGGAAAATTTAGAAAAAATAATCAAAAATCTGAATAAATCATTTTGTGCAGAGGCATACTCGTACATTCCACTTCGTTCGAACTCGTCTTAACAATTTTAATTAAAACTTGATGAGATTTTGTTATTGTATGAAATACCATATAACATACATTGTCCCGATTAAACTTAATTCCCTTATGGTTCAAGTTAATCATTATTTTTTATTTTTTTCATTAGTTATTCTAGAAAATAATGAAGTAACGCCCCTTTATATAATGAATTGTATGATTTGTATTTAAATTCAAGGGTAAAGTGTAATGTCCTTGACAATCTTATTTATTTGTTATCAGATAACACCACAGTTGTGGTGTCCATTAAAATTTCATTAAATTTTAAGGAGGAGAAAAAAAAACACTTCTGATCCATCAGTAGAAAGACTTGTAATTCTATGTACACTGTACACTGTACAAGTAATCTAAAAGTGTAAATATTAAGCTTTTAAGCATGGTTTGCACGATGGAATGGGGCTAGTAGTCGCTGTCTAGAATTCTACTAGAAAACTGCTTTGCGGGCTTAATAATGCATGGCTAGTGTGGTTTGGTTTGAACTTAAACCCTTGCTTTTGTTTACATGCCTGTGTATGCACACAGCTGGAGTGCATTGGCATTTACCACTGATGTGCAGTAAACAACTCCCATAGAGCAAGGGTTGAACTGATTGCTTAACATTGTCCAGTTTGTTTTTCTTAACTGCGTTATCTTGTATGGTGCATTGCTCCATTCCTTTATGGTGGTTTTTGTTTTGTTTTTTGTAGTACCTTTTGACCTATTGTAGAATAGCCCGGTCTAGAGTGACCAGTTTTATGTTCAGATTAGTTGGCAACGAAAAGCGACAATAGATATAGAAAAATGAAGATGTTAAAACAAACAAAAAACAACCATATTGTTTATATGTTTCCATATTAAGGACTATTCAGAGCTAAATGTATGATATATATTTTTTGAACAGTGATTTGTGAATTTTGTGAATTTATCTTTCCAAGTAAAAGCTGACTCTTTCTTGGTATGCATAATAAGGATATGTAATGTTATCCACAGGTAGTTACTGGTGTTACAATAGACATAGGCAGTGCACATCGAAGTTAAACCCCCTCTTCACATTTGGTTTTTATATTTCTTTGTTATTAGTGTATTACTTGCCAAACCCGTTAAACAACTCATTGGTTGGGAATGTACATGTGTGTAACCATAAAAGGTAGTATACACCATTTGCTTTTGATGTAATTTTTGAAAATGGATGGGTTAGGGGGTTGATATTTATATTGAATATTGTGACACTGACCTTTTAATGCTGTTTTGTAGTCTGGTTCCTTGACTTCCATTAGACGAAACAGAGCAAAGATGTCGGGAATTATCAAGTTGGGAAACCAGACTAGTTGGCTGGCACCCATTCACGGATGTGTAACCGTAATTGTAAATTGGGGTCATTGTTTGAAAATACATGTAGCCGGGGTTTTCCCCCTCCCCATTGATTGCCAGCTGGCAATTGTTGGAAATTGACAAGAAAATCCACCTTATTTGAAAACCACAACACATCGGGTGCCGTGATTTCACAGGATGTGTGAGACTGTTATTCACAATACAGTCAAATAAGGTATTTCATAATAATTCAGTAGTGTTTTTTTATTTTTTTATGTTTGCAAATGGTGTATACTACCTATTCCTATTTGTGGTCTGGGATCCCTCGATTTACTAGTTTCATATAAACCTCCATGCTTGACGAATACCACTTTTGCCGAGTCTGAAAATATGTACGTCACAAGCCAAGTTACCCTGGGTATTCAACCAAAAGATTGTAATTTTGTTTCATGAGGCTTACTTGAAAAGATGGCTGGGTTTAATTATCTCATTTACTGTCAAAAGGGATCTTATTTAGAAAGGGGGGGGGGGGGGGGGGGGTGGTTTGAGGGAGGAAGGAGTAAAGAAAAGGCATTGAGTTTTGGATTGCACAACTGAATAATTTGATAGGTGGTTCAAGTAGAGATGAGATTCTATGGACCGTCTGTGTTTGGCTCATTGTACGCTTTGCACTGCTGTGGTTTGCATAGCAGTTTAGAGTGCTTGTTTAGATTTGTCAATTTTTTTCTTTCAGTTTGACTAAGAAAGTCAAGGTTGTGGGAAAACGAAAAAAAAAATGGTTATGGAGAAGGTCCATATGTAACTTGAGTGGAGGAAAAATACTGTTATAATTACTGTTTTAAGTTGGTGTTTGTTTGCATGCGACAACAGTGAGAAATGTAAGATTTAAGAGAGAAAAATTATCTACACATGGTTTTAAAACAGTAAAGTAAAGGAAATAAAATGCCTACTGTATCTGCCTCATTGAACAAGCCAGTACTACTGTTATTGGATGCGATTGGAAAACCTTATCTTAATTTGTCATTAACCCTCCTATGCGGAATTCATTTTGGGTCGGTTGTTCAGCAGCACAAAAATGCACAGACTGTCTTTTTGTGAATGGAGTTTGTACATTGAAGCCGTGGGCAGAGTTGTATTCCCCTTAGGAACGCATGTAAACGGCTGGACTCGGTACATTTGTGCACATTTGTGCTGTTAAACCATAGGAGGGTTAATATGGGCCAAAAGCTAAGACTGTCATTGCAAGTTCTGTATGACTTTGGTCTCTTTTACAGATGGAAAACCTTCAGACTATTTTGGTAAATCTCAAATCGCATTCAAAAACTGAACATGAGACAACACTTAACACGCGCGACCCAAGACTTATCAAAATAGTCAGAATATATTGGTCTGGGAACCAGACAAGTCCATTATTATGTAATAGGCACATTACCAGCTGTTTTGTACACGCAATTTAAATGAGAACATGTGGCTTTACTATGACTTCTTGTTCACACAGATGCATCGTTTCATTGTTGTATTTGTTTATATTATTTTTTTTGCGCGAGATTGCTTGCAGTAGAGGTTAAAGAATCTCGAAACAAAATCTAGATAAGCTTTGCTAGTTTTGCTTTAACTTTTATTGTTGTGATGTTAGTGTTAAGAAGAAATGTAAACTCCCCAAAATACAAAATAACCACTGTGTAAGTTGGCGCTGTAAAAATTTCAGTGGTGCATATTTCCCCCCCTTAAAAAAAAGAATATTTAGAAATAAGTTGTTTTACGCATTTACAAAATATTCTTTAATCCAATAATGTTTGCCCCATAATTTTTTGCGACCACATCGCATTACTGAAGTTGCAAAAGTGGTACATGTATATTGCAGTGAAAAATGTTATTGTAACTTTAGAGGATCCATTTATTCCTGCATGATAAAGGTCCAGGGGCCATTTTTATGGAGCTGCTAAGCACAACCAAATTTTGCTTTGCATGAAAATAAATATTCCGTGGCTAAAAAGGGCTACAAACCAAATTTTCAGGTGATTTGTGATTGATATTTGGCTGGTTTTAGCTTTAGCATGAAAAGCAACATGGAGCTTGGGCCGGTAACCTGTTTTTGCTGAGCAGGCCTTTTTTTTTTTTTTTTTTTTGCTCAGCAAAATGGTGTGCTTCATGAAATTGGCTGCTGGGTTGTATAGGGTATAGGCTAATCCATCATTTGCCTGGTACTTGCTCTTATTATGGGTCCTTCTAAAAACACAATTTGAATGACGTCATTTTCTACAGATTGTCAGGTGCATCGACATTTTGGGAGTCGGGTTTTCGTTATGCGCATCGACTACAAGTACAATGTTTCACGTTCGTGTGATGGAAAGAATAATTTCATTCAGTGACGTATATAATATTCCATGAAATTATTGTTACTCTCACACTCCAAGCAATTCATTGTTTGTATAATAACACGTGCCCTTCTATTCAGGCCAAATAAACTAGTGACTAGTGAACCTTCTGAATGAAAAGTGAAGACGGTATAATGATATGGCCCTAAACAATTTTTGGACTGAAAGCACCCAAAGATTAACTGCTCCAAATTCAAAGATTCTTGTCAAGTGGTTGTGTTTATTATAAAATGAGATCAAATTGTAACTAAGAGGATGTGTTCTTTTCAAAGGCAAACTCCATTTTTCTTTTGAGAAAAATGTTGGTATAGAATAACGACAGGCCCATTTTATTGTAGATGTGTATATTTCAGGTCATTTGAGTCATTTTGCAGCATGATGCTGTTGAGCCCTGATAATAAGAAAACTGTGGATACAACAACCTGCTTATAACTAGAAAACAAGATTAGGTCCCGAGTCTATATTTTCTTTGTTTCCCATGACTGATAAAACAAGGTAACTGTTATGTTATAACAAGGTAATTTGTAAAGTCTCAAGGACCTTATTATGAAGGTGTTTGACTGTATTCATAAATGAAACCACTTGTCAGAAAGATTTAAAGTTTTCCTTGCTTAACCCTAACCTTGCTATAAAATCTGCCCGTCATGAAAACAAAATTGATCAATTATGATGTACTTGGGCCATGATGATTTGTTTGCCTAGCATCCAGTACTGTGGTGATAAAAGGCATTTTGGGAGATAATTAAAATCAACCAGCACTTGGGTGGTGGTTTATTATTGAGTTAAACTAATTTATGATTATGAGTTATAATGACAAGCGGACATGAAAAAAAGAAGAGGAAAAAAAGAGGTAATTTTGTGTTTTGTTTTTAACTTCAAAAGAAAAGCATTAAATATATTTTGTTTTTGTTATTCTTGCTTGAGTACAGTTTGAACAAATTGTGAGCACTACTAATGTAGTATTGAACTTTAATTAATTATTGAATTGTACATTACAATGATATTGTTACTCTTCCTCTAAGGGTTGTATGGTAACATAAACAAAGCTTATTATTGTGTGAAATGATATATTCTGTCCTGTGGTACGAATGATTAAATGAACTGTTATGGTCTTTCTGCGTAATTCCATGGTGTTCATTTTGGTCTTATTGGTGTGTTCTGTGCTTTCAGACCAGTAATTTGACAATAGCGTCGTGTATATTTATGGAACGCTATTTCTGGCATAATTCAGTCAGTAATGGTGGTTTATTTATCAAGAGTCCTCCAATTTTATTTTAAAAGAAAACAAATCATATTTTACCAATTTTATTTACAAAAAACTAAAGCCTTACAATCTTTTGAAATTCGAAGTCTACAGCGCTCATCTTACCCGTAGAGCCACTACTACGTTGCATATTTCCCTAGAGGGCGCAATACATCCGCTAAGAGTTCACACAATAGGCTACCCACCATGCCCCGCGGCATGGCCGCCATCTTACCTTTCTCTTTGGCCGAGTTCGGGCGGTCTGTTCTTGACACGCGTAACTTGTTCTTGCAAAACCCTGATGGATAGGTGGTGTGTGTTCTTGTTCCGAATGCAATGTTCACGGGTCGCGTTCCCGCCGTTCGAGCGCGAGAACAGAGTTTGCGTGTCAAGAACAGACCGCCCGAACTCGGCCAAAAGGTCGGGAGGTACCCCCTCCCCTGCACCTAACCTAGACCGTGAATCTGCTGGGGGCATCCCGGCCCCTCCATTTGCAGAATTCACCCCGGGATCGGGTGATGGTCACCCCACCGGCCGGGGCCTGGGGTACAACCAACTCGCCCCGTCGGCCGCGCTCCACGAGCAAAACACGTCCGATCAAGCAGCCTGCCGGTAAGAGCAAGTGGGACACCCCTCTCACAAAATCGCTCCCAAGGCCTCTGGACGAGCCGTGTCGAGCTCCATATCCAAGGCCCCCGACACGCCCAGCGTGACCGGGCGACCGGAGATAGTCCAGGGGCCCCCGGGTAAGGGACCTCCGGCTAGCTCCGCTTTACGAGCAGAGTCTATCGGCGCGGCCTGCTGGGATTCGGCCTGCCGTTGGGAGAATTACATTTACAGCGGCCTCCGCGTCTGTTCTCAACTTCGGAGTTTTTCCGGTGTTCCGGCGTACCCGCACCATCGCCAACTTCTGAACCCTCTTCGGGAGAACAACGCGGTCGCCGGGCCAGAAAACGGAAGTAGGCTATATATCACCGTAAAAGAGACGGCATTCCTCGTCAGAGTCTGAGTCTTCCTCAGGCCGATCCCAATACCGGACCGAACACCGGAAGCACTTGGGATCAGTCTCCACGGCCGACTTTTTCCGGGCCTTTCTAGGCTTTAGCACGGCCATGTCGACAGGAGCTTTCCCCGCGGGACAACTCGCCCCATTCGGTGAACAGTTCGCCCCCTACTCGGGTCAACTCGCCCCACAAGATGGACACGCTCCAAACATCGTTCCATCTGCAGGCATGGACGCTACACGAATTCGCCCCCGAGGTTGCCCCATCAACTAGCCATCCTGGCTTGATTCGCCGTGATCAGCTACATTTTCCACAAACCATGAATCCCCCCCCCCCCTGATTCGCCCCCGGCCATTTCCATTCATCCGTCCGTTCGTTTTTCGGACTCCGATATGGGCACCCGGTCCTGCGGATCAGCACCGGGGCCCCGAGGTACATGCTGGATCCCCGGTAGTCTTGGTGAAAGACGTTTCTCGTTTACTATTCACATATGGGATAGCGCACAAACCGCCCGTATACACTAACCTGACTTAAGCCGTGTTCGCACTGGATAAACATTTTGGGTAATTTGACCATGACGCCGGGTAACATTCCGATGGGTTGATCTTCCCACCGTCCGCACTTGGATTTAATTGACGCGGGTAGAATTACCGAGACGATGGGTAAACTAACCGAACTGGCTCCAAAACAATAAAGAGGGCGCCCTGCGTGACCTATGACCGCAACTTGACGACCGGATCGTCTGTTCCCGACGCTAGCTCTCAACATTATTTTCTTACATAATGGGTGATGGAAGATTTAACCGAGACGTCGCGTCCGCACTGGATTTTCTGGCTCGGTTAAATCTTCCTGGTCAATCTTCCTGGGCACCTTTTGCTCGGTTAAACTACCCACGCGGCGTGGGTAAGTTACCTGTGAGGAAAGTTACCCAGGCTGTCCGCACTGGACTTGAAATGGGCAAGTTACCCATTGGCTCGGTTAGTTTGCCAAAATTAAGTCCAATGCGGACAGGGCTTTAGCCAACGAACTGCGGTGGGGGCAGCGCTACACAGAAACAATATCAACATGTGTATTTACCTGGGCGACTGGCTCATTGTAGGCCGCTCATCAAGGACAGAAACTTACCGAGCCCTTCAACAAACATTGTCATTGACCACACGTTGGGGGTTCCGGATCAACCAGAAGAAATCACACTTGACCCCTATACACAAACACCAACATTCCTAGGGGCTGTGATCGATCTCAATACAAACACAGCTTTCCCAACGGACAAGCGGGTACAAAACCTCCAGCAGTGTATCCTACCATGGACCAATAAACTAGATTGCTCCATGATCCTGCTGTTCCTCCGGGAGACATCGGCCCCAGTGGTAGCGTGGGTAAAAATACTGGGACTGATAGCAAGCATGATGGATCTCGTTCCACATTGTCGGCTCCACATGCGCTCCCTGCAGCTCCACCTCCTTGCGCATTACCTCCCGAAGCTCCACCCCATCCATCGGATGCATGGTTCCGGTCGTTTTTTTCTCCACCCACATCTCCAGTGGTGGACAGATCGGCGCAACATTGCGTGCGGATTGACTTTCCCCAAAGCACAGCTGACGAAGGTCATCGATGCATCCCGTCTAGGTTCGAGAGCCACACTTCACCCGCGACAAGTCGCAGGGGAGTGGGGTCCGCATCAAGAAAATATACATATTAATGTCCTCGAGATGCAGGCAGTAGCCAACGCTCTTCGACAGTTTAGACAATTTATTCAAGGTAACCATGTCTTCATCAAATGCGACAACATCACAGTGGTGACATACATCAACCGCGAAGGAGGCACGCGGTCACCCAAACTCTGCCTCCATTGGTTCCGGGATTCCAACATAAGGATAACGGCCACACACATCCCGGGCAGGGACAACACGGTAGCCGAGGCCCTCTCCAGGGGAAAGATTTGGCCAACAAAATGGACACTACAGCCTCGTGTCGTCGATCAGATCATAGGAATCGTAGAAATTCCAATACATTCTCCTTACCACTGTGTAAGACTAAGCGGTACCAAAATAGTCTGATCATCTATATGACAAAAATCTGGAATGAAAGTCACTAATTATTTCTGCTTTCTCACAATTGTGATAAATTTTTTTTTTGACAGGCATTATTATATATTATTATGCCATCCCTTTCTCCACCCTCCTCCCCCTCCCCCACCATTTCCCCTCCCCATTTACCCCCCTCCCCCATATCCATCCTCCCCCACCTTCCTCCTCCCTCCCTATACCTTCCCAAGTTATCAAGTTATATACATCTTAGTGTCATTTTAATATTTAAATTTTTATGTAACTATTCTGCAATTCCGCTTCTGGCGGCGAAAGAATAGAAAAATAAACCATAAATAATAATAATAATAATCAGATCTTCCGGACTATCGATCGCCCACACATCCCCTGTTTGCAACAGGAGCCAACAACCAGCTGCCGGTGTTTTGCTCGAGGTACCCCGATCCACTAGCGTGGCACATCGATGCTCTGTCATTCCCATTGACGGGATTGTTGGCATACACCTTTCCCCAAATATCCATTATTGCAGGGATACTCATGAAAATAGAATGGGAGCACTGCAGAATCATCCTCGAGGCCCCGTTCTGGCCCCGGCAACCGTGGTTCCCTCGACTGATCAGCCTGTCAGTCTACAACCCACTAATCCTCCCACATCGTCCCGACATTCTGTTCCAACCGGGTTCCAACATAATTCATCCAGCTCCACAGGATCTTCACCTGACAAGCTGGACATTGTCCAACGATCATTCCGAGCAGCTGGCCTTTCGGCAGAAGCTGCCACACTTGCGGCACGAAGCCGTAGACCATCTACCCGGAAAGTCTACAACAGCCGACTTCGACATTTCTATAGATGGTGCAGACGGAAAGATAGATCCGGTCAATACTTATTTAACCGTGATTTTCTCTCCTACCTGTTCAACTCTGGCCTCCGATACCTACTATAAAAAACTACCGGTCAGCCATCCATGGAGGTTTTTTCGACGGCTCATCAATTTCCAATAACCACGCCTTTGGTCACATACTCCGAGGGATGTTCATCTCGAGGCCCCCGCAGTACGGAAACTCCTTCCCTCCTGGGACCTCCCGCATGTACTACGAAGGCTTTCACATCCTCCTTATGAACCTATAGGACAGGCGTATCTGCTCAACCTATCAATTAAATTTGCCTTCCTGCTAGCAGTCGCCACATCAAGACGCCGAAGCGAACAGTACAGGCCTTATCACTACAGCCTGGCCATATTCGCTGGGAATTACCCCATGGAGTGAAAATGGTTCCCCACACTTATTCCTTTACCAAGAACCAATCTGACTCTTTCTCTCCCCCGATATTTTCATCCCGGACATTAAATTCCACTCATCAGTTCGGAAGACAGGAAATGGTGCCTAGTTCGTGCCTTGAAATGTACGTATGTCAACAGAACCGAACTGATCAGGGGAGATACGACGACGGAACCTCTTCATTACCTCAGTTCGCCCACACCGACCAGCGTCACGAGAAACAATCGCACGCTGGATCGTAACTGTCATTCAGTCCGCCGAGCAGAGCTGGCCGACGATATCAGAGCGGGCCCCGGCGTTAAAGCACACGGTGTCAGAGGGGCATCAACCTCGTGGGCCTACTTCAAAGGGGTTCCACTTGCTGACATTTTACACGCAGCGTGTTGGAAATCCTCTAACACCTGTGTTTCCTATGGTGTTCTATATGTGCCAACGATTGAAAACAAAATCGGGCGTTATATTTTTTTTTTGAGCGTAATTTTTTTTTTTTAGTGTATTTTTTTTTTTTTTTTAGTGTAATTTTTTTTTTTTTTTTTAATTTTTTTTTTTTTTTTTTAGAATATTTTTTTTTTTTTTAGAATATTTTTTTTTTTTTAATTTTTTTTTTTTTTTAATTAGCTGTTTCGGCCTTTCAGCCGAAACAGCTTTTGTTTTCGTTAAAGTTTTTTTTTAGCTGTTTCGGTTTTTCACCGAAACAGCTTTTGTTTTCGTTAAAGTTTTTTTAGCTGTTTCGGCCTTTCAGCCGAAACAGCTTTTGTTTTCGTTAAAGTTTTTTTTTTAGCTGTTTCGGCATTTCAGCCGAAACAGCTTTTGTTTTCGTTAAAGTTTTTTTTTTTCTTTTTTTTAGCTGTTTCGGCCTTTCAGCCGAAACAGCTTTTGTTTTCGTTAAATTTTTTTATTTTTTTTTTTTTTTTTTTTTTTTTTTATTTGTCATTTTTTCCCATAGGATTTGTACACGTTTTTTCTGCCAATACACTTTGACACTTTGGTAAATCCGATCGACCTGAAACTTGGCATACACTTAGACAACCACCCAAGGACGGTCCTAGAAGAAATTCGTCGCGATTCCGTAATTCAAGGTCACGTGACGTCATGTTAAAGGTACAATTTTCCCCATAGGTTTTGTACACGTTTTTCTTCAAACTATTGACTTTGACACTTTAATGAATCCGTTCGACTTAAGACTTAGCATACACCCAGAACACCACCCACAGATGGTCCTGGACGAAATTCGGCACGATTTGCGTTATTCAAGGTCACGTGACGTGACGTTAAAGGTGTACATTTATTTCCCATAGGGTTTGTACACGTTTTTCTTTAGACTATTGACTTTGACACTTTCGTAAATTTGATCGACTTCAAACTTAGCGCATACCTCGACCACCATCCCCAGGAGGGCCAAGGGAAAAATCGTAATAATGACGTCATCGTGGGTCATGTGACGTCACATTAAAGGTTCAGTTTTAAGGACCCTCTATCTCTAGAAGTACATGTCCGATTGGGGTCAAACTTGGTATGCAAGTATTCCAGGATGTGTTACAGACGAAAATTAAGATGACATCATGATGACATCATCGGGTATCATGTGACGTCACATTAAAGGTTCAATTTCCCCATAGGATTTGTACACGTTTTTTTCAACCAATTTATCTTTGGCACTAAATTCGATCGACTTTAGACTTGGCACACACTTAGACCACCACACAAATATTGAAAGGCATTTTAGACATGCGAAACAGCTCTGTGTTTGTCCACAAACACATTTCTAGTTTTTTTTAGCTGTTTCGGTTTTTCACCGAAACAGCTTTTGTAATCGTTAAAGTTTTTTTTTTTAGCTGTTTCGGTTTTTCACCGAAACAGCTCTTGTAATCGTTAAAGTTTTTTTTTTTCTTTTTTTTTTTTTTTTTTTTCTTTTTCAGCATTTTCTCCATAGGATTTGCACACGTTTGTTCAGACAATACACTTTGACACTTTGGTAAATCCGATAGACTTGAGACTTGGCATACACTTAGACAACTACCCAAGGACGGTCCTAGAAGAAATTCGTCGCGATTACGTCATTCAAGGTCACGTGACTTCGCGTTAAAGGTGAAATTTTCCCCATAGGTTTTGTACACGTTTTTCTTAAGACTATTGAATGTGACACTTTGGTAAATCCGACCGACTTGAAACTTGCCATACACTCAGAACAGCACCGCCAGATGTTTCTGAAAGAAATTCAGCACGATTGCGTCATTCAAGGTCACATGACGTCAAGTTAAAGGTTTAATTTGTACCCCATAGGTTTTGTACACGTTTTTCTTTAGACTATTGACTTTGACACTTAGTAAATCCGATCGACTTGAGACTTGGCACACACATAGACCACTATCCACAGACGGTCGTAGGAGAAATTTGGCACGATTACGTCATTCAAGGTCACAAGGCGTCACGTTAAAGGTTTAATTTTCCCCCATAGGTTTTGTACACGTTTTTCTTTAGACTATTGACTTTGACACTAGTAAATCTGATCGACTTGAGTCCGAGACTTGGCACACACAAAAGACCACCATCCCCAGGAGGGCCAATAGAAAAATCGTCATGATGGCGTCGTCGTGGGTCATGTGATGTTACATTAAAGATGCAGTTTTTGATAACCGCTGTCAGGTCCGATTGGGGTCAAACTCAAGTTGGTATGCAAGTATATCGGGATGTGTTAGACGAAAAATAAGTTGACGTCATGATCAGTCCCATCGTCAGACTATGTTGTAAAATAATCACCTGTTAAGTGTAACAATCACCCGTTAAGTATAACTTCTCGCAACACAGGCCGGAATTGTGCAACCGTTAAAGTTGTTTGCTGCCCTCATTGGCATGATCAGTCCCATCATCAGACTATGTTTTCCCATCATCAATAACTTCTCGCAACACAGGCTGGAATTGTGCAACCGTTAAAGTTGTTTGCTGCCCTCATTTTAGAAAAAAATTAAGGTGTTTAAGATAGTGCAATTGAATTTGCTGTAGCCTACTCGGGGGTGGGCCTGGGGGAATCATTACTGATCCTGAATGAATTGTTCGTACTTTAATCAACGGCGATATAATCTAGCAGCACGGCATGCGTGCCGTAGCTAATCAGTCTCATCACCAGACTATGTTGTAAACTGATCAAGTTGTTTGCTGCACTCGTTGTTGCAATGCATGTGCAGCATTATTGGGATCGGTTAACCTCTGGAAAGAAAGATAAGATATTTCTAAGTAAAATACTTGAAAATTGTGCAGTCATGTAACTTGACAATAATTGTTTTATTTCTGTATTAAAATTATGAAAATATTTCTCCTGTTTTCATGAAAGATATAACATTTAAGGGATGTTTCTGCGTGAAATATCTTTGTTCAGATATTTGTTCCAATGGTGCATAGACAGGCCATAAACAAATGTATGCCTTGAAATAACAACAAATAGTTTATAATTTATGCAGAAATAGGGACACGAGAAGTTGTATTTGTTTAAATTTCTGATTATTTATTTCAATATTCAACAATAAAAGCAATGCTCAGAAAGATCTTTAATAAAATATTATTGCAAATTCAGATGTACTAAACATTCCCAACACTAGTGTTACAGTTGTTACTTTTATAGAAGTGTACTATTTATACTTGTGGAGTTAACATTCTTATTCAAACATAGTTCGTGTTTTGTATTAGCATTGAACTGTACCTGAATGATAATCAATACATGAAGCACATGTGTCCAGCTCCACGAAAACGAGTGTTATGGGAAAAATTGTTATTTATGAAAGCATTGATATAAAATAAGCCAATACATCACCCCCCCCCCCCCCCCCCCCACCCCCCACCCCCCAAGAATTAAAAAAAAACAATTCACGTTTTAAAAATGTTTTCACCCTCTCCATGTGAAATAACATACCCTTTTCGCAGAGCGGGTCACATATTACATGTACAGTTAACAATGTATCATTCTGCAGTGGCACTGATGGAATCCAATGATATAAACATTAACTTAACAGTCATAAACTGGTCAAGTTTTACATGATTTCAGAACATACTGAATTTAAGTTGATACAATACAGGCGTTTTTTTGCACCAAAAAAAAACTTCTTTAATTTGTCGTTTGCACACTTTTGCCTTAAGTATGGAGCAGAGAGAGCCTCGATCTGACATCTTTACACAACAAATATAGCCAAATCAGTGATACCTACATGTCCTACATGTAGGTATACAATGGAAATTGGAATCACTGAACCGGGTAAAATTAGTGTGTACAGTTGCCAGATGGAGTACCTCTTTGCTTAGGGCGAAAGTGTGCAAAGAGCAAATCGTGCAATTGTCAAATTGCCATCGTGTAACAAGTGTTACCCGGATCGCAAGTGTGGCCTGCACCTGAATGATAATCAATAAAAAAACACCACATATTACATGTACAGTTAACAATGTGTCATTCTGCAGTGGCACTGACGGAATCTAATGATAATATGAACATTAACTTAACAGTCATAAACTGGTCAAGTTTTACATGATTTTGAACACACTGAACACATAGCCAAATCAGTGATACCTACATGTATAGGTATACAATGGAATCACTGAAGCAGCTTAGGGCAGAAGTGTGCAAAGAGCAGTGTAACAAGTGTTACGCAGATCGCAAGTGTCGCCTTTTGCAGCAATCGATCCCTATATGTTTTAATATTCATAAATTGTGCATGTTCAAATGACCTGAAATGACCCCTATCTCATGAAGAATTGTGTTTTGCCACCCAAGGGTCACTGCATCAACGTTTCATTAAAATCCACTAAAGCATGCAGAAGTTAGACAGTGTTTTGTGCCCCCCCCCCCCCCCCCTAAACAGAATTTAACCAGTCAAAATTTTCTCCAAATTCAAAACGGATGACGCATAAACACGCCAAGTTCAAGTTCGAGAATCTCTGTCAGCAGCGAGTGAGGCCGGAAATGTGTGGGTGTGCTTCCCGGCACTATCGTCCTGAACACGCTTCGGATCGAGTTTCGTTAAAAATAATCCCGCCCCTCGGCTCGGTGATGTTAAAATAATCCCGGCGCGAACTGGTTAAGAGTGATAGTGGCCCACAAACTAAAATTAATTCATTTGCAATCGTTTAATTAAAAAAAATCCACAAAACCCAGCGTTACACGTCCCTTAATTTAATTTCCACTCCATGTGACCCAGAATCGAAAAAGAATGTAAGCTCCCAATAAACACAAGTGACGAGTCACACAACTCGGGCTTGGATGACAAATAATTAGTAGCCTCCAAAAACACAGTGATACAAGCAGTTACAGTACCCAGGCTTGGTTAATAACGTACAGTGCTTATATAGCACATTATTACCCCAGTCATTGGGCCCTTGAAACATTCCAAATACTATCTCAGCTCCCTGGGGAGTATACAGCTCGATGCTGCCATTTTGGTGCTGAGCAGCTAAATCAACCATAATAACCATCTCTGCCCTGACAGGTACCCATTTACTCCTGGGTGGAGAGAAGCAATGAGTGACAAAGTGCCTTGCCCAAGGGCACACGCACCATAGTCCCAGGCAGGACTCGAACCCACAACCTGTAGCTTTACCTACAAATTACAAATCCGATGCTCCAGACCACGAGACCACAGCACTTCACTTAACAGGTGATTAGTAGCCTCTGACATCACAGCTCAGCTCCCTGGGGAGTATATACAGCTCGATGCTGCCATTTCTGCACAAAGCAGCTAAATCAACCACAATAACCATATCTGGCCTCACAGGTACCCATTTACTCCTGGGTGGAGAGAAGCAATGAGTGACAAAGTGCCTTGCCCAAGGGCACACGTACCATAGTCCCAGGCAGGACTCGAACCCACAAACTGTAGCTTTACCTACAAATTACAAATTCAATGCTCCAGACCACGAGGCCACGGCACTCCACTTAACAGGTGATTAGTAACCTCCGACATCACAGCGATGCGAAAGGAAAGTCACAGTATTTAGACTTGGATGACAGATGATTAGTAGCCTCTGACATTACAGTGGTAGAAGAGGGTGCTCACAGTACTCGGGCTTGGTCGACTGGTGATTAGTGGCCTCTGACATCACAGTAGTAGAAAAGGTTGCTCACAGTACTCGGGCTTGGATGACAGGCAATTAGTAGTCTCTGACATCAGTCGTATGAAAGGCAAGTCACAGTACTCGTGCTTGGATGACAAGTGATCAGTAGCCTCTGACACGATCACAGTAGTAGAAGAGGCGGCTCACAGTATTCAGACTAAGACGACAGATGATTAGTAGCCTCTGACATCAGTCGTATGAAAGGCAAGTCACAGTACTCGCGCTTGGATGACAAGTGATCAGTAGCCTCTGACATGATCACAGTAGTAGAAGAGGCGGCTCACAGTATTCAGACTAAGATGACAGATGATTAGTAGCCTCTGACATCAGTCGTATGAAAGGCAAGTCACAGTACTCGTGCTTGGATGACAAGTGATCAGTAGCCTCTGACATGATCACAGTAGTAGAGAAGGTTGCTCACAGTACTCAGGCTTGGATGACAGGCAATTAGTAGCCTCTGACATCAGTCGTATGAAAGGCAAGTCACAGTATTCGTGCTTGGATGACAAGTGATCAGTAGCCTCTGATATGATCACAGTAGTAGAAGAGGCGGCTCACAGTACTCAGACTTGAATGACAGGTGATTAGTAGCCTCTGACATCACAGTCGTATCAAAGGCAAGTCACAGTACTCGCGCTTGGATGACAAGTGATTAGTAGCCTCTGACATGATCACAGTAGTAGAAGAGGCGGCTCACAGTACTCAGGCTTGAATGACAGGTGATTAGTAGCCTCTGACATCACAGTGGTAGAAGAGGTGGCTCACAGTCCTCGGGCTTGGTCGACATGTGATTAGTAGCCTCCGACATGACAGTAGTAGAAGAGGCGGCTCACAGTATTCAGACTAAGATGACAGGTGATTAGTGGCCTCTGACATGACAGTAGTAGAAGAGGTGGCTCACAGTACTCGAGCTTGGATGACAAGTGATCAGTAGCCTCTGAAATGATCACAGTGGTAGAAGTGGTGGCTCGCAGTACTCAGGCATGGATGACAGGTAATTAGTAGCCTCTGTCATAACAGTCGTATGAAAGGCAAGTCAAAGTATTCAGACTTGGATGACAAGCGATTAGTAGCCTCTGACATTACAGTGGTAGAAGAGGTGACTCACAGTACTCGGGCTTGTTCGACATGTGATTAGTGGCCTCTGACATCACAGTAGTAGAAAAGGTTGATCACAGTACTCGGGCTTGGATGACAAGTGATTAGTAGCCTCTGACATGATCACAGTAGTAGAAGAGGTGGCTCACAGTACTCAGACTAAGATGACAGGTGATTAGCGGCCTCTGACATCCCAGTAGTAGAAGAGGTAGCTCACAGTACTCGGGCTTCAATGACAGGTGATTAGTAGCCTCCGACATCATAGTGGTAGAGATGTGGCTCACAGTACTCGGGCTTGGTCGTCAGGTCATCAGTAGCCTCTGACATCACAGTACTAGAAGGTGGCGCACAGTATTCATGCTTTGATGACAGGTGATAAGTCAACCTTTAAAAACAACATTGAAACAAAGTATGTTATTAGTTCAACCAAAAATCACATTTGTTTTTTATTCTTTGCTCAGTTTGCGTAGACTATCAACATTCATGCTCTGTTCTAATTAGTTTCAACTATAATGAACACCAAAGACAATCAGAAGCAGTGCAGATGACATTGGGTATAATGTGGGGTTACATATGGTACATAGTTCCATATAAACCATGCTGGATACACCATTCATTGTAAGCTCAATCATACATGCTCCAAAATCAAGCCCACGCTCTTGTCCAGTCATTAGCCTCAATGCCCGTTTTAATTAAAAAGATCTTGGAGGGTTAGGATTAATTTACAGCTACAATATAATTATTTCTTACCTTTAACTGCAAAACTGTGCAAATACTATTTCAAATAGTCTGCTTCCAACTACAAGGTAGATATGTCTTCAATTTCTTCTTTAACCTGCATGCATATATTCTGCACATAAAAAAACAAATTGAACAGTATTGTGACTTCATACTTCTGAAAGAAATCAAGAAAATGTGTAGTAAATAAACATTTTAGGGCTCTGTGCACAAACAATGACAAAGAATAACTTACATAACTGTTTTTTGAATTCACACAAGATTACACATGTTTAACCATAATTCCATAGGGAAGTGCACAACTGTATTAAACATGGAGGATTCATGAATGTTAGTGTTAAAGGGAATGTACATCGTTTTCTTTTGTTGTACATGTAATGTTCAAAAATTGATGGATTTAGGGGGTTCTAGTATGTTATAGCAAATATTGTCTCACTTACCAGGACTAATGAAATGCCACCAAAAAGCTGTGGATGTGGCAACGAATCTCCTCAGTTATAGTGAATGGTGGTCATCAATTCATCTGGTGATGACCAAGAGGAGTGTTAACATGTCACACACAGCTGTGTGTGTGACAACGATGCTGCACAGCTATAGTGATGATTGGTGGTCATCAATTCATCTCTTGATGACCAGGGGGACTGATGAAATGTCACACACAGCTGTGAATGCGACATCGATGCTCCAAAGTTATTGTGAGTAGTGGTCAACAATTCATCTAGTGATGACCAGGAGGACTGGTGAAAGATCACACACAGTTGTGGGTTTGACAGCGATGCTCCACAGTTATGGCTAGTGGTGGTCATAATTTCATCTGGTGATGACCAGGAGGACTGGCGAAGGTTCACACACAATTATGGGTGTGACAACAATGCTCCACAGTTATGGTGATCATCAATTCATCTGGTGATGACCAGGAGGACTGGTGATGACCAGGAGGACTGGTGAACGTCAATCACAGCTGTGGATGCGACAACGATGCTCCACAGCTATAGTGATGATTGATGGTCATTAATTTATCTGCTAATGACCAGGATGACTGGTGAAATGTCACACAATACGGCTGTGGGTGTGACAGCAATGCTCCACAGTTATAGTGAGTGGTGGTCATCAATTCATCTGGTGATGACCAGGAAGACTGGTTGAATGTCACACACTGTGGATGTGACAACGATGCTCCATAGTTATGGTGAGTGGTAGTCATCAATTCCTTTGGTCATGACCAGGAGGAGTGGGGAAATGTCACAGCTGTGGATGTGACGATGCTCTACAGTTATAGTGAATGGTGGTGGTGAGTATTGGTCATCAACTCATCATTCAGTGATGACTAGGATGACTGATGAAATGTCACTCATAGCTGTGGATGCGACAATGGTCCACAGTTATCGTCAGTGATGGTCATCATCCTGTGATGACCAGAAGGACAGAGAAAATGTCACACAAACTGTTATTCCTACTTACTGTTAACCAAACTATTTATCCACCTTTATTTATTATATTAAATCTTTCTTAAAGGTAGGATACACCATTGGTAATTGCTTGAATTATCATGAATAGGTGGATTTGGGGGGTTGTATTTGATAGTAAATATCGTTTAACTGACCTGTTCGAAGTTTTACAATCATGGATGCCGAGAAAAACATGAAAAACAGCCTTTGTTTTCAACCGGCATCGAGCAGTTATTCTTATGCGATCGCGATTTTTTTTTATAAAATTCAATTTTCTGGAATAATTACAGGATATCTAGCGCAATAATGTTGGTGGATGCCTAGAATCATTATTTACTTTCAAATGAGTAAGATATTTCTTAATAATTCGGTAGTAAATATTTTTGATATCTGCAAATGGTGTATACTACCTTTAAACAAACTATTCTAATTGTTGACCATACTGTTGATTCTTATTAGTAACCACACTATTTGTCCTCATTGTTTATCATAATATTTTCCTTTTTAGTTACCATATTATTTAACTATTTATTTATATGAATCCTAACAGTCCTCAATCTTCTGAAATTAATATAATTTGGTACACACTCCAGGGAGTTAGGGTTAATTAATAATAACACTATTGCATTGGTATTTTTTTATCGCGCTACCAGTGTTTTGTCATACTCGGTTACCATGTACATTTTATTATTCTATATTTGTTGGTCGTCCTAATTCTTTCTTTTAATTTGGTAATTCGTGTAAATTGTTCTTTTTCATTTTATGTGTTTCTATTCTTGTAGATAAAATAGAAATATCGCTAAATTTTTAAATAATTTTAGCTATACAAGTATATGTATTCATTGCATATGTAAAATTACAACCGAATGATGACTGCCTCATGGTAGCTATAGTAAGTTGGATTAATATGAACACGAATATCATCTATATTTTTTACATAAACATGGTCAAGTAAAGTTTCTTTTTCAGTTGTTGCATCACTCAGACACTGCTTATATCCATGATTGTCCATCAGTGTCTTCACACGAGATTCTTTTTTAATTATATCTTCATTAAAATCCCCCATAACAATACACGTATTTGAAACCTTGTGTATCTCATTCAACAACAATTCAAGAACCTGAACAAATTCCTTTAATGTATATGATGGGGGTCGGTAAATTATAACAACAACTGGTGACACATTTGAAATTACATGTAACTGAAGAGCAATATATTCTAGATTGCTGATTGGCAAATTCATCCTGCTAAACACTCTGTCCTTTTTGCCACATACAGCTACACCTCCACGACTCTGTTCTTTTAACATGCATGACACAAGACTGGAGTTATCATATGACATACTTCTTGGTTGATGATACCATGTATAATCACTCATATCCATATCACAATCAAAGTCTCTGTCTGTCCATGTTTCTGTCAGGAAAATGAAATCACATGACGTCATTTCTTTATTAGCTTTCAAATCCATTACATGTGCTTGAAGTCCTTGAATATTATGCATAGCAATGCTTGTACTATAACATTCATTACCACCTCCATTATTACTTCCTTTGTCATCAGACTCCTCAATATACAATGGCATCTTGTTCATTGCTTCAGCTACTGCCTCATTACAATAAATATATTTCTCATCAAACCCTTCTATCACAAGACCATTCAATGAAACTACTCTACTCAAACTAACATAAGCTTGTCCTGCTGAAAATGTACGGGTCAGACACACCACTGCCTTTTCTAAACTCATGCCTTGCACTTTGTGAGCTGTACATGCCCAAGCTAACTTCAAAGGGAACTGGTGTCTCACACATTGTTTATTAAAACTGTCTTCTACCATTTCAATACTGACAGTGTCTAAATCATTACCAGAGGCCTGTTTCTTTAATTTTGAACCAATCCTCTCATTATCAAATTTAATTTTGATACACTTAGGTGACTGACCATCATTAGGTAATGGAACAATGTCAATTACAGTACCAAAGACGCCATTAACAAGTCCATCAGAAACGTCAAGATTCCTTGTAAGCATGACTCTAGCACCAACACCAAGCCACAGTAAATCGGGTAAATTAGTGTTTGAGGGTTTTTTGGCTAATTTCTTTGTTGGTATCATTTTCCCGCTTTTGGCATCTCTCTGAAAATCCTTAGCAAGAACACTTAGACATTCTGAACATTTAGCAAAAAGAGTCTGTCTGTTGTACTCATCCACCTCCTTATTACATGGATAAATATGCACAGCATCAGTCCAATCTTCTCCAGTCTCACGTGATTGTAACAGTCTCTTATCATCACTTTGTAAACTTTGCTTTTTCTTTCTGATTCGTAATCTATTCAACACTTCAGCAAAGTTTGCATCATCTTTTTGTCTCATTATCTCAGTCAGTTCGACTTTGACAAAGTTATCATTCCACAAGTCACTTGTAACACCAGTCTGGTACAAAGATTTTCCTTTTACTGGAGGTAACTGATAAAAATCACCAACCGCTAATACGCTGACATTTCCAAAGGGACTATGATTCCGTGATTGTTTAACCTGTCGAAGACGACCATGAATGTAGCACAATAGTTTATGACTCACCATAGATATTTCATCAACAATGAGAATTTGTAGTTGCCTTAATTTATGCCGCAGCGTACTAATCTTCTCTTCACCAAGTGGTTGATATGGCAATCTTACATTTGTTGTTATAGACAAAGCACTGTGAATTGTAGCGCCATGGATATTATATGCAGCGACACCTGTAGGGGCTGTAAGTAATACCGATACATCATCAGGATTCTCCATCATTCTCCCAAAAAGTCTTGTTGCTTCATAGTAAATACACTTTATCAAATGACTTTTCCCGGTGCCAGCTCCACCAGTCACAAATACATGAAACGGTTCAGGAGTTTTACCATTGACTTTATCCAAACACCATTGTCTTACTTTGTAAAACACCTCTTTTTGTTGAGCATTTAGACACCTCAACAAATTCATTGCTTCTTTGGTGGATACATTTAGTCGGTGTGGCTCAATAGTGTATTTCATATCTTCTTTTTTAGACTTTAAATCAGGAATATCAGAATCACTGTCACCATCTTCTACTTGTTCTTCTCGCTGTCCTGCACATTCAAGTCTGTCCATTTCAGCTTCTGGAGCTATCAATGCCCAAGCATCTTCTTGTGGACCATACTTCTCCAACATTTCTTCAGCTTCATCTACAGCCTCAGCACTAGCTTCATACAATGATCGGTTATTTTCCACAATATTTCTCACAGGTTTCATTACACCACTTAACTTAATAATCCCATTGCTATAAAATAATTCATAAGATTCAAACTGCTGTGGTTTCAACTGAACATCAACACGATATGGAAGATACAATTGAAGAATACTCTGATAGTACTTTTCAGGATATTTAGCTAAAGAAAATCTAGGAAATCGTATAACTGCTGGATCAGTTCGACTACGTTTTTGTATGTGTCCTAAACCATTATTCAATTCATATATCGGTGAACGACTTGTTTTAGCCATGTTGGTGTATATTACTCTATAATCGGAGCAAAATGTTGCCAAGCACATTGTCTCAAAATTATCAGTATTTGGCCTTGCTATGTATCTATCAACTCTACTGGTCATCCAAATATTATCGTCTTCATCACATGCACTTTGAATAACACTGAGTGGTTTACTCATTCTAATTGTATTTTCACCGACAGGTATGAATTCTACTTTCCTTGATCCTTCTTTCAATCTCAAAGTACAAACACGATAAACTGCTTCTTGTGCCGAGATCTCTCGATTATGCAAATACACAGAGCCAATTTCCTTCATACTCTGTCTAGCATCCACATTTCCTTTCTGTGCTTCAGTCTGTGCATGTGACAACAGAATACTCATTTCACGTTCAGCTTTTGACATGTAGGATACCACGTATGCAACACAAGCATAAGCATCACAAATGTACTGAATATCCATATTTGCATTCCAACATCTAATCAAATCTGGATTGTACAAATTAACCCAAACATCCTGTGGTTGTCTCTTATGAACTAAACTTTCTTTACAACTTAATACATTGTTAGCATTTTCAAAATCATTTTGCGTGAGATGTACACTTGCAAATAATTCATTAGTTGTCATGTGTTCATTTTCAGGTTTCTGTATGGCAGTCCATATTGATTGTAGCAATTCCTTTGCCTTATTTCGGTCACTGCTTTCACCATCACTAGTTTCATTCTCATCACTACATGTAGTTTCAATCTCATCACCTTTCGGTATGGACTCGGTAATGAATGTTCGTTCGGATGGAGGTCTTGGAAAATTGAACCTACACTCAGTCCCCTTCTTTTTACATGACTTGGAATGCTTTCTACTGTGTAACTGTACTTGACTGATGATTTCATTTAACTCTTTGTCTTGTTTTTCTGATGGCAAACTACAACTTATATATTTGTCAATAAACTTTACCACCTTTTTTTTACTGTCATGTTCTAACTTTGGTGCATTTTCAATCCAGAAAAGACAGTGTGTATGTGGAGACCCTCTTTGCTGAAATTCTACTCTGTAAAAATAGTCTTTGACTTTTCCAATCGGTGCAGCTCTGGACAGTATAACATCTTTGAGAAATCTATGGAACCGCTGATCAAACATTCTCGCAGCAGTTACAGGATTACTTCTCAATACTGTACATTTCTCATTCCAGTCCAAATCTTTCACATCTCTAGAATCACCTTGCTGTCTCAAAATTGTATTAATTACTTCAGGCCATCGCATATCTGCTGCAGAAAATGAACAAAACCATGTTGGTATTCCTAGTTGTCTGATCATTGCTAAAACATCTTTCTGTGCTGCTTGCCAATATGGGGGTGTACCACGGATAGGTTTCAGAAATTTATATCCGCTGTCTGATTTCAAAATATCTTGTAACTGGTCCCTGTCATTAATCATTGATGCATTTACTCTGTCACCATTGTACTTTTTGTCAGACCCTTTTCGCAATGCAATAGACACACTAGACATAACTTTCTGAATCTCTGCCAAATACTGAGCATAAAAAATGTATTGAGTACTCTTTGCAAATCTATTATCAACATTCATTAATCGGTTATGCAAATATCTACAAAGTGTCACCCTCACTTCACGATCATCATCAAATATAGGCTGACCTGATGGAAATAATGCTGGAAAGCATTTTGCCTCGTTACCCTTTTCCATTAACACTCTTATTGGACTATTGCCTTCACATGGAGCCACACTCATTACCTCGTCAAAATATTGATCCAATATTTCCTGTCCTACATTAGTTGGCTGCAGACAACTGTCTAATGCCATGCCTCGTAAACGATCATCATCAGTTTCTTCCTCGGTTTCCTCATCAGTTTCCTCATCAGTAACATTTTCATCATTGACTTCTTTTACATCATCAGATTTACCCATTTGATCATTATCATCATCATCACACAATGGAGTGTCCCAATCAGGGTTTATTTCAATATCACTGAACCACTTATTGTTATGTTGAAGATAACTTAAAGCATTCTCAACATTTTCTTTACTCACAAACTGATATTGATAATAACCTTTATAAGTCAGTTTCCTCTTCAACTTTACACGGATCATCTGATCATTACTTGCAGGCCTTGGTAGTGCTTTTACTGTGTCTGTAATATTAGAGGGTACACAAACTACTGGCCCTCGTACACCATGTTGTCCACCCTTGGGTAATGCAAGCATTTTAATGAACGGGACGTTTATGGCTATTAGATGCTCTTCTAGTGTATTCAAACAAGCCAATTCTTCAGGAATGTCTATCAGATTTAAATTATTCACACTAGCTTCAGCAGGAACTTTATTAACAAGTAATTTCCTATGACACGTATAACATGCCCATAAACGCGATCTGCTGGATTCTGCAATCATACACCTTGTCCTTGATTCACAATGGTCACTGCAAGTATGTAGATATTTGTTGCTAATAACAGACTGGGCTTTGTATTTATGCATATTACACTTCACAACTTGCTTTTGAAACAACAGTTTATGACAACAAGCACACACATACTCGGGTCCTTTGGATATGCTTTCTCTAAATGTCTTGGTAACAAAACTTATGTTAAGTCTTTTTTCTTTATCGATCACATTACGCCTGTATTTCCTTTCTGCCATGTTTTTACGATATTTACTATTTGTTTTGTACTTTTTTTTCCCATACTTTATTAATTTTGCCCTGTAAGAACCGACACATCTGTATTTTCTTTTTATTTTTGCAATGAGCTTTATTCTGTAGGAAGCATTACCATGATATTTACATTTAGCTCTGTTAATTTTTTCCTGTCTGTAAGCAGTATCACCATGGTACTTTGTTTTTCCATCAGCAATTAGTTTCTGTCTGTATTCAGGATCATCACAATACTTTGTTTTCCCCTTAGTAATTAACTTCTCTCTGTATTCAGGATCATCAAAATACTTTGCTTTTCCCTTTGCAATTAGCTTCTGTCTGTATTCAGGATTATTGCAATACTTTGTTTTCCCCTTAGTGATTAACTTCTCTCTGTATTCAGCATTATCATAATACTTTGTTTTAACCTTAGTAATTAGCTTTTCTTTATATTCCGCATTATCACGATACATTTTTTTTACACAATTTTTGGTTTTTTCTTTATATTCAAAATTATTACTATATTTTTCTTTTTGATATTTTAAAACATCATTTCTATGTGTGTCATTGTTATGATACCTCCTTTCTTGGGCCTTTAATCGCTCCGTTTTAAAGTCAATATCACTACAGTACTTTTCTTTCAGCAATTCCTTTTTCTTAGCCGCATTATTTTTGTAGTTCTTTTGGTTCTGCATTTTTTTACTTTGTTTTGAATCTATTTGAACTTTATTCACCTTTGATAAATACATTTCCTTATTTAGCTCTTTTTTCTTTCTTTGTTGTTCTTTTTTATTTGCCCGTTTACGCCGTTTACATTTCACAATTTTTTCAGATTTACTGTCAATATCAACTTTCCCATATTTTAAATCTCCTCCATTGCTTGGATTATGTTGTCCATTATCAGATTGTCTTCTTGCTTCATGAACTGAAAACACTACATCATAGTGAATCCTTTGCCTATGATACAAGTAAATTGCCTCATCTAACGTTACAGCCTCCTTCTCAAAGGTACTTGCAGAGAAAATATACCACTTGCTTACATCTTCAAATGTATAAATATCTGTACGTAGCATGTCTGCTATTGCCATGATTTCAACCTCAGTAGCCCAGGTTCCACACTCAAACATTCTTTGTCTCATGACATATTCTTCCACATTTACATAGCCTTGTCGCAGAAAACCATTAAATTTATCTCCATTTGTCAACAGATGATTAACAGTAGCCATTCTTAATTGCACATGGTTATCTTCAGTTCCTGACACAGCATATGATATTGCCCTGAAAAGGCAGTTGCCATCTCCTTTAATTCTCTTCACAGAATTAGGTCGTCCCATATCTTTGCATTTATCTGAAATCTCATTACAGTCGAGAGATACATGGCCCATTCCATGTTGTCTACACAGTGCATTCTTGCTAGCATATGTCAGCGGGTCAAACTTGAAACCTACTTGAGTCACTTCCACGATTTCAACATCACTGTTACAATCTTCGTTATTAACACTCATTTCATGTAAACCATGTTGGTTACATTCCTTCAAATTATGTGAACTTGACATGTCGCCACGAGAACCAATGAATACTCCGGAGCCAGTACTTACTTCATCTTCTTTTGTACTCTGATCACTACTTCCAACTAACAAATGATTTGTCTCCTGTATTCTCCCATTAGTATCTTGTCTTGTCTCATCATCTAACCATACAGTGACACCAGTAATTTCAAACTGCTCATCGTTAGATAAATTCATAGATCTTGCTAAATCCGTACAATACCTGTGTACATCCTGCCATGTAGCCACTGCTTTGAGTAAACTTCGGCCCTCAGCAACTTGACAACCTTGGGGTGTTCTACTATGTGAATCAAAGATATAGTACATGCCATTTTGAGCAATTACAACAAAGGTATTTCCATGGAAACATATAAAACAGGCATAGTATTGCTGAACAATCTGTTCTAATGCACGATTCAATTGCATCATATTAAATTCTGGCAAATTATTATCTTCTGCAAAAACACCACATACAGGCTCATGAAACCTCATCGTGAAATGATGGTTGAGCAAATCCAATTCACTTGGTAATTCATTTATCAACAGGTATTGATTATTCACTGTTGAACTCCTGGATAAATGTCTGTATAACTCATTTCCAGTATTCAGTGCTGTATCGATATCACGGCAACCCCAATCTTTCAACTCTTTCACTTTACTGTATAAGACACAGCTCAAACTGTTTGGCACACATTGTCTACCTGAACTCCAACCAAATCTATGATCACCTTGATGAAAGCTTCCCTGCACAATCATTGTATTGGGTTCATTACACTTTCTATCTCCACTGTAACTGTTTGCTCTACTACCTTCTGTTTTAACCTGCTGACCTAATTGTTCTTGTCTCATTGATTTACACCTTTCATGTTGGACAGTTTTCTGGTTTTTGACGTCACTTTTGACATGCTTGTTAACTGGAACTTTCTGTATTTTGTTTTCTTCACATTTCATTCTACAATTGTCATTGTCACGTGACAGTTCTCGTTTTCTACTTTTAACTCTGCACGTTGTTTCCTTTCTTTTTTCCAACATCACATCATCGTTGTCACTTTGCACATTCTTCGATCCGCAACTTTCTTTTTCGGTATTACTTTCTGGTCCAACACTGTCTTTAACCTTGTCATTTTTTATACCTGATCGACTTTTCCTTCCAACAGGTTTTGACTCGCTAGTTTCACTATTATTAGCTGCGTCATCTTTTGGATTATCACCTTTCTTATTCCTTAGTGAATAACCACCTTTCTGTGTATGTACCAATACCTCTTTGCCTTCAATCATTACTGTAACAAAACCACTTTCTTCGTTTCGTTTTCTATCACTTACAATTCCTTTCTTATTGTCTAGCTTCCTGTCCTTTCTGCACTTTGCACTTCCATACCTCCGACTGCCATCTTCAGTGCATGTGTCCTGATCAAACAAGTTGTCATCTGTTGGAATACCCAAATCACACAAAAGGGACTCAGAATAAGTACTTTTCCCACATTTTTGGCATATCCACGTCACAGCTTTGTTGGTTAATAGCTCCTCCATCTTTGAAAAATTCATACATTTCACATGATACCAAATGGCACAGCCATCACATTGCACATTACTTTCAGACACCTTTATACTCTGATCACAGAACCAACACTGCTTTCCATGAGTTTCACTCGCGTTATCCATTCGATAAGTTTGACATGGCTCACTGCACTTTCCATTTCTGATATTAGATTTTTTCATCACATCCTTACTATTTTTTACTGCATCAACTTCATCACCATGCCTATGTTTCTTATCATGTACCACATCAGTTGCTTTTTTCCTCCGTCTGCTTTTGTTTTGAGACTTATTCACATTACCCATGTTCTTGATAACAAACTCAAGACTTCTTCTAGTATGTCCAAAGATGTTCTTTCTGACTTTTTCTTCTTGTCTTTTTTCTTCTTCACTCAACCAGAACTCAACTACTTTCCCATTCTTCCGTCTATTATAGGATTCCCTGCACACTTCTCGTCTTCGCTTCTTGTGACTGATTTTCGTCCGTTTCTGCTTTCCACCATTTTGATGCTCATCTGCATTTTTTCTAATAACAGAGTGCTTGACCTTCAACAGATAATACAACTTTCTCATTGCTTTCTCGTCATGAAGTCTTTTCCTTGTCATGTTCAACACCCTATTTCTTCTCATTTCTTTTACTTTGTGGCGGACATTCACTTTCTTTACCTTGTTAGAATTCCTTTGTTTTTGTGGATTCTCTTCATCAGCCTCATCATTGCCCTTCGTTTGCTTCACACTCACACCAACGGTATTGGAGATCTTTGCTTTGACATTCACATTACCTGTAGATTGTAATACAACAAATCTCAAAAGTAACAATTGGTCTCTTCTTTCAACATTAGCTTTGGAACACACTTCACTCCCATGACTTTCTACATGATGTTCCATACACCGACTCATCACTGCCACATTCTGTGGTTCATTTGGTTTCTCATTTGGTTTCTCATTTGGTTGGTTTTTTCTCTCTGTTGGTTTGGTTTTTTTCTCGGTTGGTTTTGCTACCTTTTTGCTGTCCAGTGAACTAGTTGGAGGGCAGGCTGCATGCCCCGTTACCGAAGTAACGTCAACTAGCCAATCCTGGAATAGCGTCTGTCCTGCAAGGTCACACAGCCGTTTTTGTGACCAGGGTACTCTAAGAGTACACTCTTTCGAGTCAGACTTCGGTGAGATACCCCAGCATGCTGGGATAGACAGACTCCCTTGAGGAGAAGCAAAACTCAAGGTATCGAAATTTTCACCAGGTGGTGAAGGTTCTCCGGGTAAGGGAGCACCAGGAAGAAACGAAATGGCAGATGAACCGGGTATGGAACGGTTACATATAGAGAAGTGTGAATGGGGAGATGAAATGGATGATGAGTCAGAACACATTACAATGACAGACAACGGAAACGTACATCGTTGGGATGAGCGGTTCATCACCAAACGCCGCATCGCATCTCTCCTCACTCTCTGGTTCAGCTGGTAGTACTTCATCTTCTGTTGATACAGACAAAAACAATCCCTCAGATGTGCACTGTTGTATCTCTTTTATTTGCACATACAACATAAAAAAGTGTTCAACTATTGATAACCATTCCCAAAGCCTCTGCCATAACAATTCAGACCGCAGACACTAAACTTATAACAAAGCCAGTTCCAGCCAAATATAAAAATCGTGGTATTAACCCTCCTATAGTGCAGTTCCCATAAATTTGTCAGACCTTTTAAAACCTTTAAAAGTTTCCAGGACTGAATGGTTTTGAAAGGTAAGAAAACTGTCTGACAAAAAAAAAAGATTTTGAAAAAACAAAATCTCTGAACAAACTGGTGTGAGAAAAAGAAATACCTTTCAAATTTCCTGGACTCGAGGGTTTTAAAAGGTGAGAAAACTGTCCGACAAAAAGAACATAACGGTATGACAGATTTCGAAAGGTAAAACAATTCTCTGAACAAACTGGTATGAAGAAAAAATACATTTCAACAGGTATTGAAAGGTGTGGTAGTGCAATAGCAACAATGTCTGGAACCTTTTGAAAAATTCATACTTATTTATAGCCTTTTTTCCGAGTAAGCAGATTTTGAAAGGTTTTAAAAGGTCAACCATAGGAGGGTTAACCCTAACGCTCCTCAATCCTCAAAAATCCTCATTGCAGTTTTGGAGGATTTTTGAGAATTGAGGCTGTATGGGGTTTTTAAAAAATGAGGATTTTGGAGAATTGACGCACATGATGTTGTTTTAAGTGTGGAAGATTTTTGAGGATTGAGACTAGATGGGGTTTTAAAAAAATGAGGTTTTTAAAAAAATGAGGATTTTGGAGGATTGAGGATGGTTTCTAGCAAAAAGGGCCTAGGGTGTTAGGGTTAATTAAATAAACTGCTGATCACATACATCATCCATATTTATTGAGCTATCTTCACCGACGGTTCAAGTAGCTTCTAGCATCCTAATTTAACTTACATTTGCCTTTAATTTAACTTCATTAAAAGACGAAGGATATTTCCAGCACATCGTCAATTGATGCCCAACCCTTTTAACTTTTTAAACTACA
This sequence comes from Crossaster papposus, assembly GCA_037893245.1. Taxonomy (NCBI): domain Eukaryota; kingdom Metazoa; phylum Echinodermata; class Asteroidea; order Velatida; family Solasteridae; genus Crossaster; species Crossaster papposus. Next base: position 707,203 of record JBAIAA010000235.1, on the reverse strand, counting down.
TGTACATGTATTTAATCACTGATTTGTAAAAGACAAGTACTAGACTTGGTAAACAAATTCTGCAATTTAACATAATTTCTCTAATCACAATTGGTTTTTTTAACACAATTGGTTTTTTATCAAATACAGTGCATCACATTTTGTTTGTTACTTTATAATATCCACCTTAACCCCAACAGTCAGTAATCCTCCAAATTCAATATCATATTGTTACTGTTAGTAATGCCAATGTACAGAATTATTTTTTAGCCTACTTCCAAAATAAAATCACTTTCACGGTCTCTCTTAATCAATGGGATTTGGACTATGCTTTCTTGAGGTCAGTCTCTTTTACATTTTTAACCATTTGTTAAAACAAAACAAAAAAAGTTTAAAATTTTTCAAAACAGTCATACGTAACGATTTTGGGTCAACTCGTACCCGAGTCAATTCATGTCAACTCGTACCCGAGTCAACTAGTACGCGAGTCAACTCGTACCCGAGTCATTGTACTCTTCTCCTGTTAATTAACTTTCCTTCATCTTTTTAGTTTTACCATAGTAAAATTTGCTCAAAATTTTCAAAATGATATCCTTTTCTTTTCTTTTTCACTGAATAGCTATCGATACGGCCGCAATAATTTCTAAACCCATTATTCCTTGACGTACATTTAAAACAACATTTTTGATCAAATTCACCACCTCTAAAATTGTATTTCATCCTGAGCAAATTAAAGAGTACACAATTTTAGTCATTTATCATTAAATATTTGTCATACAGATATTGCTTTTAATTTAATTGGCGATCTCCTTGTATTAGGGGGTTCACCATTCAGTTGGGCCGTGTAAACAATTGAGGCCTGGTATAAAAGGAAAATCTCATTTAGGACCGGTATAAAATGAAAATCAGACAAAACAGGTGCACTATAGTCAACAAGTACTAATAATTATATTTAACAAGTGCAGAAGAAATTTAAATACTATTGATTTTGTTGTATGATTTTGTTATAAAATTTGCCCGAGTCAACTCGTCTGTCATGACGCTAAAAGGACGCTACCTCTCCAACACACATATTCATACACGAGGGTACGACTTGACTCGGGTACGACTCGACTCGGGTGTAAAATTTGGGGTACGAGTTGACTTGGGTAAAAGTTGACTTGGGTACGAGTCGACTTGGGTACGAGTTGACCCGTTTCTATAACAACAGTAGATGCTCAAAAACATACTAAGTAACTACCCATACGGTACTCACTACATTATACATGTATGCCTACGATCACAAAACATTTCAGTACCAAGATCTCGTACCAAATATAAAAAAGCCGGCAAAAAATCAATTCAAGGGCATACAACAATACTGTTAAATCGGCTTTCAATATTGATCATTTTCATTTCATTTTTAATTTTAATTTTTTAGATAGCTAAAACTGATTGATTGTTCTTGTTTATAAAAGATCACCCGGTGTTTAGGAAAAACAAATACCAGTTGATCGTCCTGATTTTTCCAAAAAAAGGAGGACGAAAGCTTTTTTATTTTCTATTTTTTTCCAAAGAGGGCCGCCAAGTATTTCAATTCAAACAGGCCACCAATTCTTCAGTTTGAAATCACCGCTAACTTTCTTTATATCTATTTGTTGCATGAGGACCCGGGTTAATAACAGGGATTATTACACTAAGATGAAAATGAATATAAATAATGACTCTGTAAAAATAATGGATTAAATAATTCAAACGATTACGCAAGCAATCTGAAAAACACAAAAAATGCAGAATACATCAGACACCAAGACAGATTTGATCATGAACAAATACTTTTTAAAAAAAAATGACGTTGGTCATGTACCCGGCACGCCATAAAACAAATATTTGTTAAAAAAAAAAAAAAAAAAAAAAAAAAAAAAAAATATCGAAAAAAAAATAATAATAAACAAGGATGCGGCCTCAAAAAAGGATTCGGGTGGGAACGATCAACTTTTAAAAAAAATTGTATTTGGCCTTATTGCCCTGTAGAATATCATATAGGCCCTATTATATCCAAAAATCTTATACAAAATTTGGACACATGTGAAAATCATGAACGATTGAAAATCGCAATCATCTTCAAATTATGTTACCACAAAATGAAATTCTAACTTAGTAGTGTTAGCCAGTAAAGTTTTAGGACTTGCTCAGTTAAAAACAGTTAAACTTTTAACCCTAACTCCCTAGGGTATGTTAAAATTCATATTGAATTAAAAATAGAGGATTCAGAATGATTCTCCGTTATCTGACAAAAAAGAGGTGCGTGCATGGTTTGTTACTGTTAGGGCCGAATTTGTCTGGTTTCGAAATGCGTGGTCATGTCAAGTACCCGCCGCACCTACAGACAGCTCATAAATACTGCACGTTCTGCGATACTGCGACACGTAGCGCCCGCTATCGCTAGCGTACTATGTAACATATACATGTACATGTACATTGTACATTATGGCACATGACATGATCATGTCTCAATTCACGTATCATTTCATCACCCTTTTCCCAAATATATTTCCACATAATTAGTACGAATTCCACATTCAAAAGTAGAGTAAACATTTCCCCTTACAATCATTATAATAAAACCTAAAACAAATCCCGCTATGCAGAAAAACAATTCGCAAACAACATTTGATAATCACTTTACAAACCCTACCTTTGGCGTTGAAGGACTGGTCTGGTACCGCGACCTTCCTCATAGCTAGCTCCTCGGCCACGTCCACACAGCATACGCAGCCTCGATTCCGTGGGCGCGTGCAGCCTAGCCTTCAATATGATCAATCGCGCAAGGCGCGGCATGATGGGGCAAGATCGTAGCCATAGTAACGAAGTTGCACTACACGTTATTTAAAAGTACGGTGCCCAATAAACACCACACGTTTTGGGTAAAAAAATAACGGGGACTTCTAATTTTAAACTAGACTCAACAGGTACGTGTGTTCCTGTAGATACATTTAGGTAATAAATAAAGAGAACGTCACGATTACGTCAGCGGGTATCATGTTACGTCACTTTAAAGAATCTCAGGAAGTACACGTCTGATTGGATTCAAATTTAGATAAGCATTGCAAGTATTTCGGATTGTGCTACGGTGTATGTAAACTATCATGCCATAATTGCATCGTGAGTCATGTGACGTCACATTAAAGGTCAGTTTTTGTTCTATCTCTTGAAGTACAGGCCCGATTTTGGGTCAAACTTGGTATGCAAGTATTCCACGATTGCTAATAGACAAAAATTACGATGACATCGTGATGACATCTTCGGGTGTCATGTGAAGTCACATTAAAGGTGTAGTTTTCCCCATAGGATTTGTACAAATTTTGTAAAAACATATATCTTTGGCACTTCGGTAAATCCGATCGACTTCAGACTTGGCACACACTTAAACACACATACTGAAAGTGATTTTAGACATTTCTCACATTAAAAGACTTCAGACATGCCACACACTTAGACCACCACACACATATTGAAAATAATTAAATAACACTCGAAACAGCTCTGTGTTTGTCCACAAACACACCTCTAGTTTCTTTTTTTTTTTTTTTTTTTTTTTTTTCTCCTTTTTCAGACTTTTCTCCATAGGATTTGCACACGTTTATTCAGACAATACACTTTGACACTTTGGTAAATCCGATGGACTTGAGACTTGGCATACACTTAGACAACTACCCAAGGACGGTCCTAGAAGAAATTCGTCGCGATTACGTCATTCAAGGTCACGTGACTTTGCGTTAAAGGTGAAATTTTTCCCATAGGTTTTGTACACGTTTTTCTTCAGACTATTGAATTTGACACTTCGGTAAATTCGACCGACTTGAAACTTGGCATGCCCTTAGAACAACACCCTCAGATGTTCCTGAAAGAAATTAGGCACGATTGCTTCATTGAACATCACGTGGCGTCCCGTTAAAGGTGCACATTTTTCTCCCATTGGTTTTGTACACGTTTTTCTTTAGACTATTGACTTTGACACTTTAGTAAATCCGATCGACTTAGGACTTGGCACACATTTAGACCACCATCCACAGACAGTCCTAGAAAAAAATCGGCACGATTACGTCATTCAAGGTCACGTGGCGTCACGTTAAAGGTTCAATTTTTCCCCATAGGTTTTGTACACGTTTTTCTTTAGACTGTTGACTTTGACACTTTCGTAAATTTGATCGACTTGAGACTTGGCACACACATAGACCACCACACACACATATTGAAAGTAATGTAAGACACTCGAAACAGCTCTGTGTTTGTCCACAAACACATGTCTAGTTTTTTTTTTTTTTGCTTTTTCTTTTCCTCTTTCAGACTTTTCCCCATAGGATTTGTACACGTTTTTTCTGGCATAGCACTTCGACACTTTGGTAAATCCGATCGACTTGATACTTGGCATACATTTAGACAACCACCCAAGGACGGTCCTAGAAGAAATTCGTCGCGATTACGTCATTCAAGGTCACGTGACGTCATGTTAAAGGTAAAATTTTCCCCATAGGTTTTGTACACGTTTTTCTTCAGACTATTGATTTTGACACTTTGGTAAATCCGACCGACTTTAAACTTGGCATACACTTAGAACACCAGCCCCAGATGTTTCTGAAAGAAATTCGGCACGATTGCGTCTTTCAAGGTCACGTGACGTCACGTTAAATGTGCAAATTATTCCCCCATAGGTTTTGTACACGTTTTTCTTTAGACTATTAACTTTGACACTTTCGTAAATTTGATCGACTTCAGACTAAGCACACACCTCAACCACCATCCCCAGGAGGGCCAAGGAAAAAATCGTCATGATGACGTCATCGTGGGTCATGTGACGTCACATTAAAGGTGCAGTTGTTAGGCCCCTCTATCTCTGGAAGTACAGGCCCGATTGGGGTCAAACTTGGTATGCAAGTATTCCAGGATGTGTTATAGACGAAAATCAGGGTGACGTCATGATGACATCATCGTGGGTCATGTGACGTCACATTAAAGGTGTAGTTTTTAAGACCCTCTATCTCTGGAAGTACAAGTCCAATTAGGGTCAAACTTGGTATTCAGGTATTCCGGGATGTGTTATAGACGAAAATTAAGATGACATTGTGATGATATCATCGGGTGTCGTGTGACGTCACATTAAAGGTTTAATTTTGCCCATAGGATTTGTACACGTTTTTTTCAACCAATTTGTCTTTGGCACTAAATTCGATCGACTTTAGACTTGGCACACACTTAGACCACCACACAAATATTGAAAGGCATTTTAGACAGTATGCGAAACAGCTCTGTGTTTGTCCACAAACACATGTCTAGTTTTTTTTTTAGCTGTTTCGGTTTTTCACCGAAACAGCTTTTGTTTTCGTTAAAGTTTTTTTTTAGCTGTTTCGGCCTTTCAGCCGAAACAGCTTTTGTTTTCGTTAAAGTTTTTTTTTTTCTTTTTTTTTTTTTCCACTTTCAGTGTTTTTACCCATAGGATTTACACACGTTTGTTCTGCCAATACACTTTGGCACTTTGGTAAATCCGATCGACTTGAGACTTGGCATACATTTAGACAACCACCCAAGGACGGTCCTAGAACAAATTCGTCGCGATTACATAATTCTTGGTCACGTGACGTCACGTTAAAGGTGCAATTTTCCCCCATAGGTTTTGTACACGTTTTTCTTCAGATTATTTAATTTGACAGTTTGGTGAATCCGATTGACTTGAAACTTAGCACACACCTCGACCACCATCCCCAGGAGGTCCAGGAGAAAAATCGTCATGATGACGTCATCGTGGGTCATGTGACGTTACACAAAAGGTGCAGTTTTTAAGACCCTCTATCTCTGGAAGTACACGTCCGATTGGGGTCAATCTTGGTTTGCAAGTATTCGAGGATGTGTTATAGACGAAAATTAAGATGACGTAATTATGACATCATCGGGTGTCATGTGACGTCACATTAAAGGTTCAATTTTCTCCATAGGTTTTGTACACGTTTTTCTTCAAAATATTGAATTTGACACTTCTGTCAATTCGATCGACTTGAGACTTAGCACAGACCTCGACCACCATCCTTAGGAGGGTCAAGAACAAAATAATCAAGATGACGTCATCGGGGGTCATGTGACGTCACATTAAAGGTGTAGTTTTTAAGACCGTCTAACTCTGAAAGTACAAGTCCGGTTGGGGTCAAACTTGGTTTGCAAGTATTCGAGGATGTGTTATAGACAAAAAATAGGATGACGTAATTATGACATCATCGGGTGTCATGTGACGTCACATTAAAGGTGTAGTTTTTAAGACCCTCTAACTCTGAAAGTACATGTCTGATTGGGGCCAAACTTGGTACTCAAGTATTCCAGGGTTTGTTATAGACGAAAATTAAGATGACGTCATGACGACGTCATCGTGGGCCATGTGACGTCACAATAAAGGTGCAGTTTTTCCCATAGGATTTGAACACGTTTTTTTCAACTAATATATCTTTGACACTTTGGTACATCCGATCGACTTCAGACTTAGCACACACCTCGACCACCATACCCATGAGGGCCAAGGGGAAATCGTCATGATGACGTCATCGGGGGTCATGTGACGTCACATTAAAGGTGTAGTTTTTAAGACCGTCTAACTCTGAAAGTACAAGTCCGGTTGGGGTCAAACTTGGTTTGCAAGTATTCGAGGATGTGTTATAGACAAAAAATAGGATGACGTAATTATGACATCATCGGGTGTCATGTGACGTCACATTAAAGGTTCAATTTTCTCCATAGGTTTTGTACACGTTTTTCTTCAGACTATTGAATTTGACAATTTGGTAAATCCGATCGACTTCGGACTTGGCACACACCTCGACCACCATACCCAGGAGGGCCAAGGGGAAAATCGTCAGGATGACGTCATCGTGGGTCATATGACGTCACATTAAAGGGGCAGATTTTAGGACCCTCTATCTCTGGAAGTACATGTCTGATTGGGGCCAAACTTGGTATGCAAGTATTCCAGAATGTGTTATAGACGAAAATTAAGATGACGTCATGATGACATCATCGGGTGTCATGTGACGTCACTTTAAAGGTGCAGTTTTTCCCATAGGATTTGTACACGTATTTTTCAACTTATATATCTTGGGAAAATTGACAAATCCAATCGATTTCAGACTTGGCACACACATAATGAAAGTTATCTTAGACATCTGAAACAGCTCTGTGTTTGTCCACAAACACATGTCTAGTTTTCTTTTTTTTTTTTTTTTCCACTTTCAGTGTTTTTACCCATAGGATTTACACACGTTTGTTCTGCCAATACACTTTGGCACTTTGGTAAATCCAATCGACTTGAGACTTGGTATACACTTAGACCTCCACCCACAGATGGTCCTAGAAGAAATTTGGCTCGATTGCGTCATTCAAGGTCACGTGACGTCACGTTAAAGGTTTAATTTTCCCCATAGGGTTTGTACACGTTTTTCTTTAGACTATTGACTTTGGCACTTCGGTAAATTCGACCGACTTGAAACTTGGCATACACTTAGAATACCACCCCCAGATGTTTCTGAAAGAAATTCGGCACGATTGCGTCATTCAAGGTCACGTGACGTCACATTAAAGGTTCACATTTTACTCCCATTGGTTTTGTACACGTTTTTCTTTAGACTATTGACTTTGACACTTTAGTAAATCCGATCGACTTGAGACTTGGCACACACTTAGACCACCATCAACAGACGGCCCTAGAAGAAATTCGGCACGATTACGTCATTCGAGGTCACGGGGCGTCACGTTAAAGTTTCAATTTTTGTCCCATAGGTTTTGTACACGTTTTTCTTTAGACTATTGCCTTTGACACTTTAGTAAATCTGATCGACTTGAGACTTTAGTAAATCTGATCGACACACAAAAGACCATCACACACATATTGAAAAACACTCGAAACAGCTCTGTGTTTGTCCACAAACACATGTCTAGTTTTTATTTGTCATTTTTCCCCATAGGATTTGTACACGTTTTTTCTGCCAATACACTTTGACACTTTGGTAAATCCGATCGACTTGAAACTTGGCATACACTTAGACAACCATCCAAGGACGGTCCTAGAAGAAATTCGTCGCGATTCCGTAATTGAAGGTCACGTGACGTCATGTTAAAGGTACAATTTTCCCCATAGGTTTTGTACACGTTTTTTTTCAAACTGTTGACTTTGACACTTTAATGAATTCGATCGACTTGAGACCTAGCATACACTTAGAACACCACTCACAGATAGTCCTGGACGAAATTCGGCACGATTGCGTCATTCAAGGTCACGTGACGTGACGTTAAAGGTGTAATTAATTTCCCCATAGGGTTTGTACACGTTTGTCTTCAGACTATTGACTTTGACACTTTCGTACATTTGATCGACTCGAGACTTAGCACACATCTCGACCACCATCCCCAGGAGGGCCAAGGGAATATTCGTCATAATGACGTCATCGTGGGTCATGTGACGTCACATTAAAGGTGCAGTTTTAAGGACCGTCTATCTTTGGAAATACAGGCCCGATTGGGGTCAAGCTTGGTATGCAAGTATTCCAGGATGTGTTACAGACAAAAATTAAGATGACATCATGATGACATCATCGGGTGTCATGTGACGTCACATTAAAGGTTCAATTTTCCCCATAGGTTTTGTACACGTTTTTCTTCAGACTATTGACTTTGACACTTTGGTAAACCTGATCGACTTGAGATTTGGCATACACTTAGAACACCATCCACAGATGGTCTTGCAAGAAATTCGGCACGATTGCGTCATTCAAGGTCACGTGACGTCACGTTAAACGTGCAAATTGTTTCTCCATAGGTTTTGTACACGTTTTTCTTTAGACTAATGACTTTGACACTTTCGCAAATTTGATCGACTTGAGACTTAGCACACACCTCGACCACCATCCCCAGGAGGGCAAAGAGGAAAATCGTCCTGATGAGGTCATCGTGGGTCATGTGACGTCACATTAAAGGTGCAGTTTTCAGGACCCTCTATCTCTGGAAGTACAGGCCCGATTGGGGTTAAACTTGCAATGCAAGCATTCCAGGATGTGTTACAGACGAAAATTAAGATGAGATCATGATGACATCATCGGGTGTCATGTGACATCACATTAAAGGTGCAGTTTTTCCTATAGGATTTGTACATGTTTTTTTTCAACCAATAATATTTTTGGCACTTCGGTAAATCCGATCGACTTCAGACTTGGCACACACTTAGACCACCACATAAATATTGAAAGTCAATTTTAAAAACCCGAAACAGCTCTGTGTTTGTCCACAAACACATGTCTAGTTTTTTTAGCTGTTTCGGTTTTCCACCGAAACAGCTTTTGTTTTCGTTAAAGTTTTTTTTTTTTTTTTTTTTTTTTTTTTTAGCTGTTTCGGCCTTTCAGCCGAAACAGCTTTTGTTTTCGTTAAAGTTTTTTTTATTCTTTTTTTTTTTTTTTTAGCTGTTTCGGTTTTTCACCGAAACAGCTTTTGTTTTCGTTAAAGTTTTTTTTTTTCTTTTTTTTTTTTTTTTTTTTTTTAGCTGTTTCGGTTTTTCACCGAAACAGCTTTTGTAATCGTTAAAGTTTTTTTTTTTCTTTTTTTTTTTTTTTTTTCTTTTTTTTTTTTTTCTTTTTCAGACTTTTCTCCATAGGATTTGCACACGTTTATTCAGACAATACACTTTGACACTTTGGTAATTCCGATCGACTTGAAACTTGGCATACATTTAGACAACCACCCAAAGACGATCCTAGAAGAAATTCGTCGCGATTACGTCATTCAAGGTCACGTGACTTCGCGTTAAAGGTGAAATTTTCCCCATAGGATTTGTACACGTTTTCCTTCAGACTATTGACTTTGATACTTTAGTAAATCCGACCAACTTGAAACTTGGCATACCCTTAGAACACCACCCCCAGATGTTTCTGAAAGAAATTCGGCACAATTGCGCCATTCAAGGTCACGTGGCGGCACGTTAAAGGTTCAATTTTTCCTCCATAGGTTTTGTACACGTTTTTCTTTAGACTATTGACTTTGACACTTTAGTAAATCTGATCGACTTGAGACTTGGCACACACTTAGACCACCTTCCACAGACGGTCCTAGAAGAAATTCGGCACGATTACGTCTTTCAAGGTCACGGGGCGTCACATTAAAGGTTCAATTCTCCCCCATAGGTTTTGTACACGTTTTTCTTTAGACTATTGACTTGGACACTTTAGTAAATCTGATCGACTTGAGACTTGGCACACACAAAAGACCATCACACACATATTGAAAGACACTCGAAACAGCTCTGTGTTTGTCCACAAACACATGTCTAGTTTTTTTTTTTTTTTTTTTTTTCCACTTTCAGTGTTTTTACCCATAGGATTTACACACGTTTGTTCTGCCAATACACTTTGGCACTTTGCTAAATCCAATCGACTTGAGACTTGGTATACACTTAGACCTCCACCCACAGATGGTCCTAGAAGAAATTTGGCTCGATTGCGTCATTCAAGGTCACGTGACGTCACGTTAAAGGTTTAATTTTCCCCATAGGTTTTGTACACGTTTTTCTTCAGACTATTGACTTTGGCACTTCGGTAAATCCGACCGACTTGAAACTTGGCATACACTTAGAATACCACCCCCAGATGTTTCTGAAATAAATATGGCACGATTGTGTCATTCAAGGTCACGTGACGTGAAGTTAAAGGTGCAATTTTTTTCCCCATAGGGTTTGTACACGTTTTTCTTTAGACTATTGACTTTGACACTTTCGTGAATTTTATCGACTTCAGACTTAGCACATAACTCGACCACCATCACCAGGATGGCCAAGGGAAAAATCGTAATAATGACGTCATCGTGGGTCATGTGACGTCACATTAAAGGTTTAGTTTTAAGGACCCTCTATCTCTAGAAGTACATGTCCGATTGGGGTCAAACTTGGTATGCAAGTATTCCAGGATGTGTTACAGACGAAAATTAAGATGACATCATGATGACATCATCGGGTATCATGTGACGTCACATTAAAGGTTCAATTTTTCTCCATAGGATTTGTACATGTTTTTTTCAACTAATTTATCTTTTGCACTTGTGTAAATCCAATCGACTTCAGACTTGGCACACACATAGACCTATAGCACACATATTGAAAGTAACGTTAGACAGTCGAAACAGCTCTGTGTTTGTCCACAAACACATGTCTAGTTTCTTTTTCTTTTTTTTATTTGTCATTTTTTCCCATAGGATTTGTACACGTTTTTTCTGCCAATACACTTTGACACTTTGGTAAATCCGATCGACCTGAAACTTGGCATACACTTAGACAACCACCCAAGGACGGTCCTAGAAGAAATTCGTCGCGATTCCGTAATTCAAGGTCACGTGACGTCATGTTAAAGGTACAATTTTCCCCATAGGTTTTGTACACGTTTTTCTTCAAACTATTGACTTTGACACTTTAATGAATCCGTTCGACTTAAGACTTAGCATACACCCAGAACACCACCCACAGATGGTCCTGGACGAAATTCGGCACGATTTGCGTTATTCAAGGTCACGTGACGTGACGTTAAAGGTGTACATTTATTTCCCATAGGGTTTGTACACGTTTTTCTTTAGACTATTGACTTTGACACTTTCGTAAATTTGATCGACTTCAGACTTAGCGCATACCTCGACCACCATCCCCAGGAGGGCCAAGGGAAAAATCGTAATAATGACGTCATCGTGGGTCATGTGACGTCACATTAAAGGTTCAGTTTTAAGGACCCTCTATCTCTAGAAGTACATGTCCGATTGGGGTCAAACTTGGTATGCAAGTATTCCAGGATGTGTTACAGACGAAAATTAAGATGACATCATGATGACATCATCGGGTATCATGTGACGTCACATTAAAGGTTCAATTTCCCCATAGGATTTGTACACGTTTTTTTCAACCAATTTATCTTTGGCACTAAATTCGATCGACTTTAGACTTGGCACACACTTAGACCACCACACAAATATTGAAAGGCATTTTAGACATGCGAAACAGCTCTGTGTTTGTCCACAAACACATTTCTAGTTTTTTTTTTTTTTTTTTTTTTTTCCACTTTCAGTGTTTTTACCCATAGGATTTACACACGTTTGTTCTGCCAATACACTTTGGCACTTTGCTAAATCCAATCGACTTGAGACTTGGTATACACTTAGACCTCCACCCACAGATGGTCCTAGAAGAAATTTGGCTCGATTGCGTCATTCAAGGTCACGTGACGTCACGTTAAAGGTTTAATTTTCCCCATAGGTTTTGTACACGTTTTTCTTCAGACTATTGACTTTGGCACTTCGGTAAATCCGACCGACTTGAAACTTGGCATACACTTAGAATACCACCCCCAGATGTTTCTGAAATAAATATGGCACGATTGCGTCATTCAAGGTCACGTGACGTGAAGTTAAAGGTGCAATTTTTTTCCCCATAGGGTTTGTACACGTTTTTCTTTAGACTATTGACTTTGACACTTTCGTGAATTTTATCGACTTCAGACTTAGCACATAACTCGACCACCATCACCAGGAGGGCCAAGGGAAAAATCGTAATAATGACGTCATCGTGGGTCATGTGACGTCACATTAAAGGTTTAGTTTTAAGGACCCTCTATCTCTAGAAGTACATGTCCGATTGGGGTCAAACTTGGTATGCAAGTATTCCAGGATGTGTTACAGACGAAAATTAAGATGACATCATGATGACATCATCGGGTATCATGTGACGTCACATTAAAGGTTCAATTTTTCTCCATAGGATTTGTACATGTTTTTTTCAACTAATTTATCTTTTGCACTTGTGTAAATCCAATCGACTTCAGACTTGGCACACACATAGACCTATAGCACACATATTGAAAGTAACGTTAGACAGTCGAAACAGCTCTGTGTTTGTCCACAAACACATGTCTAGTTTTTCTTTTTTTTAGCTGTTTCGGCCTTTCAGCCGAAACAGCTTTTGTTTTCGTTAAATTTTTTTTTTTTTTTTTTTTTTTTTTTTTTTTTGTTTGTCACATTTTCCCATAGGATTTGTACACGTTTTTTCTGCCAATACACTTTGACACTTTGGTGAATCCGATCGACCTGAAACTTGGCATACACTTAGACAACCACCCAAGGACAGTCCTAGAAGAAATTCGTCGCGATTCCGTCATTCAAGGTCACGTGACGTCACGTTAAAGGTGCAATTTTCCCCCATAGGTTTTGTACACGTTTTTCTTCAGACTATTTAATTTGACAGTTTGGTGAATCCGATTGACTTGAAACTTAGCACACACCTCAACCACCATCCCCAGGAGGTCCAGGAGAAAAATCGTCATGATGACGTCATCGTGGGTCATGTGACGTTACACAAAAGGTGCAGTTTTTAAGACCCTCTATCTCTGGAAGTACACGTCCGATTGAGGTCAAATTTGGTTTGCAAGTATTCGAGGATGTGTTATAGACGAAAATTAAGATGACGTAATTATGACATCATCGGGTGTCATGTGACGTCACATTAAAGGTTCAATTTTCTCCATAGGTTTTGTACACGTTTTTCTTCAGACTATTGAATTTGACAATTTGGTAAATCCGATCGACTTCGGACTTGGCACACACCTCGACCACCATACCCAGGAGGGCCAAGGGGGAAATCGTCAGGATGACGTCATCGTGGGTCATATGACGTCACATTAAAGGGGCAGATTTTAGGACCCTCTATCTCTGGAAGTACATGTCTGATTGGGGCCAAACTTGGTATGCAAGTATTCCAGAATGTGTAATAGACGAAAATTAAGATGACATCATGATGACATCATCGGGTGTCATGTGACGTCACTTTAAAGGTGCAGTTTTTCCCATAGGATTTGTACACGTATTTTTCAACTTATATATCTTGGGAAAATTGACAAATCCAATCGATTTCAGACTTGGCACACACATAATGAAAGTTATCTTAGACATCCGAAACAGCTCTGTGTTTGTCCACAAACACATGTCTAGTTTTTTTTTTTTTTCCTTTTTTTTTTTTCCACTTTCAGTGTTTTTACCCATAGGATTTACACACGTTTGTTCTGCCAATACACTTTGGCACTTTGGTGATTTCAATCGACTTGAGACTTGGTGTACACTTAGACCTCCACCCACAGATGGTCCTAGAAGAAATTTGGCTCGATTGCGTCATTCAAGGTCACGTGACGTCACTTTAAAGGTTTAATTTTCCCCATAGGTTTTGTACACGTTTTTCTTCAGACTATTGACTTTGACACTTTGGTATATCCGACGGGCTTGAAACTTGGCATACACTTAGAACACCACCCATAGATGGCTCTTGAAGAAATTCGGTACGATTGCGTCATTCAAGGTCACGTGACGTGACGTTAAAGGTGCAAATTATTTCCCCATAGGGTTTGTACACGTTTTTATTCAGACTATTGACTTTGACACTTTGGTAAATCCGACCGACTTGAGACTTAGCATACACTTAGAATACCAACCACAGATGGTTCTGACAGAAATTTGGCACGATTGCGTCATTTAAGGTCACGTGACGTCACGTTAAGGATTCAATATTTTTCCCATAGGTTTTGTACACGTTTTTTCTTTAGACTATTGACTTTGACGCTTTAGTAAATCCGATCGACTTGAGACTTCGTATACACTTAGAACACCACCCACAGATGGTCTTGGAAGAAATTTGGCACTATTGCGTCATTCAAGGTCACGTGACGTCACGTTAAAGGTTCAATTTTTTTTCCCTTAGGTTTTGTACACGTTATTTTTTAGACTAATGACTGACACTTTCGTAAATTTGATCGACTTCAGACTTAGCACACATCTCGACCACCATCCTTAGGAGGGCCAAGAGAAAAATCGTCATGATGACCTCATCGGGGGTCATGTGACGTCACGTTAAAGGTGCCGTTTTTAGGACCCTCTATCTCTGAAAGTACAGGTCCAATTGGGGTAAAACTTGGTATTCAGGTATTACAGGATGTTATAGAAGAAAATTAATATGACATCATGATGACGTCATCGGGTGTCATGTGACGTCACATTAAAGGTTCAATTTTCTCGATAGGTTTTGTACACGTTTTTCTTCAGACTATTGAAGTTGACACTTTGGTAAATCCGATCGAATTCGTGTAACTGTTAAAGTGGTTTGCTGCCCTGATTGTTTGATTTGTTCAGACTATTGAATTTGACACATTGGTAAATCCGATCGACTTTGTGTATTTGACACTGGTAAATCCGATCGACTTCGTGTAACTGTTAAAGTTGTTTGCTGCCCTCATTGTTTGTTTTGTTCAGACTATTGAATTTGACACTTTGGTTAATCCGATCGACTTCGTGTAACTGTTAAAGTTGTTTGCCGCCCTCATTTGTTTAAGTTATCGATTTTACCTGAGATGAAACAAAGTGATATTTTTCCAACATGTAGTTTAACTCCCCCCCCCCCCCGTATAGTGATAATTTTTCAAACATGTAGTTCAACTTCCCCCCATATGAAATTGATCTTTGTTGGGGGGAATTGTTTTACACAATGAAAGAATCGTGTCACCACTAGTAATAAAACTGCCTAAACTCCCTAATCCTGGGGTCTATGGGGCAAAGTTAGGTATCAAAATGAAGCTAACAATATGAAAAATGTGATTGTGAAATCAAAGGAACTGTTTAATTTAATATTCACATTTACTGGCATGTCAAATATGAAAATTAATAATGAAAATATGAAATATGAATAAAATACTGCTCATATTTATTAGTAAAACGTGTTTATTGTAGTTCAAAAATTCTTTTCCAATGCAGAAAATTTTGCTGGTGATCCTGGAAACAATATGTCAAAATAAATCCCCAATATGAATAAGTTTGGGCGAGCTATGATATTTTCCCTAAAACTACTAGAAAACGAGATTCAGCACAAATCACAGGCTTTCTTATCGCAGTGCATGTAAATGTACAATGTAAATGGATGAAGTTTTGTTTGGCATGAATCGAAATGAATGTCCGGGTTCATCTTTTTTTCGATTTGGAGACATCTTGCCATTTGATTTGTGCCGCAGTGTTGGCCGCCGTAGCAATGCCCTGATCTCGTGGACGCTTGTGTGGCCGAACGTTTTGTTGTCGTTGCCTAGGCGGTGCCGGTGGAAGGCCCACATAGTCATCGGAATCAAGCGCGGAATCCTACGAATCTTCACTGGCTTGCTTGACTGGCTCTCTTCTTCATTGTAGTCTGATTCTTCGCTACTTTCTTTGTCGCTTTCCACGTTAGAAATGCAGTGGGAAAGCAGATTCATGGCTTGCTGCGATGACATTCTACGGGGTCGCAGGACCGATGAATCCGCCATGTTTGTTGTGGTTACACATGTCGCGCGCATCGTACGCGCCGCATCGATTTATGGATGCACTATTAGCTAGCCTAATTCAAGTCCCGTTGAAAACAGTGTAAAATCAACAATGTTCAGTACCAAGTTTCATGCACACCGACATCACTGGGGTTTCTCAAACAACAATTAGATTATTGTCTTGGTCTTTATCTTTCCATTTCTTTTTAATTTTTAGTGGGTTAGCCAATTACATTTTTTAATATTCACACCAAAAGAAACTCACCTCCCGAAAAGTGATACTTCCCGAGACTGAAAACAGCCATTTTACAAATGGCATCCCTCCACGTTTTAGGGCAATTAGGACCCATTTTGTAACCGTGATTTTATCAAGTCTGCCCTCAGATTGAAGCTCAAAAACCAGGGAGTTGATCCCAATGCTATTTTTACACAATCCAACATTTTTTTTATACCAAACGGTCTCCTTTTTCAAAAGAAACTGTGGGGGCACATTTCATGCTAATGAGTTCGCGTAGAAATTCTCCTTTCAATTAGAGTGGTGCACCCTTTGGTACACTCCATTAAACTTGGTATGCAATTCACGTGACGTCACAATAAAGGTGCAGGTTTTCCCCATAGGTTTTGTACACGTTTTTATTCAGACTATTGACTTTGACACTTTGGTAAATCCGACCGACTTGAGACTTAGCATACACTTAGAATACCAACCACAGATGGTTCTGACAGAAATTTGGCACGATTGCGTCATTTAAGGTCACGTGACGTCACGTTAAGGATTCAATATTTTTCCCATAGGTTTTGTACACGTTTTTCTTTAGACTATTGACTTTGACACTTAGTAAATCCGATCGAATTGAGACTTGGCACACACATAGACCACTATCCACAGACGGTCGTAGAAGAAATTTGGCACGATTACGTCATTCAAGGTCACGGGGCGTCACGTTAAAGGTTCAATTTTCCCCCATAGGTTTTGTACACGTTTTTCTTTAGACTATTGACTTTGACACTAGTAAATCTGATCGACTTGAGACTTGGCACACACAAAAGACCACCACATACGCATTGAAAGTAACTTTGGACACTCGAAACAGCTCTGTGTTTGTCCACAAACACATGTCTAGTTTTAGCTGTTTCGGTTTTTCACCGAAACAGCTTTTGTTTTCGTTAAAGTTTTTTTTTTTCTTTTTTTTTTTTTTTTCCACTTTCAGTGTTTTTACCCATAGGATTTACACACGTTTGTTCTGCCAATACACTTTGGCACTTTGGTAAACCCGATCGACTTAAGACTTGGCATACACTTAGAACACCACCCACAGATGGTCCTAGAAGAAATTTGGCACGATTGCGTCATTCAAGGTCACGTGACGTCACGTTAAAGGTTCAATTTGTCCCCATAGGTTTTGTACACGTTTTTCTTTAGACTATTGACTTTGGCACTTCGGTAAATCCGACCGACTTGAAACTTGGCATACACTTAGAATACCACCCCCAGATGTTTCTGAAATAAATTCGGCACGATTGCGTCATTCAAGGTCACGTGACGTCACATTAAAGGTTCACATTTTTCTCCCATTGGTTTTGTACACGTTTTTGTTTAGACTATTGACTTTGACACTTTAGTAAATCCGATCGACTTTAGACTTGGCACACACTTAGACCACCATTCACAGACGGTCCTAGAAGAAATTCGTCACGATTACTTTATTCAAGGTCACGTGACTTCACGTTAAAGGTGAAAATGTTCCCCCATAGGTTTTGTACACGTTTTTCTTTAGACTATTTACTTTGACACTTTCGTAAATTTGATCGACTTGAGACTTAGCACACACCTCAACCACCGTCCCCAGGAGGGCCAAGATGAAATTCGTCAGGATGACGTCATGTAGGTCATGTGACGTCACATTAAAGGTGATTTTAAAAGACCCTCTTTATCTTGAAGTACAAGTCCGATTGGGGTCAAACGTGGTATGCAAGTATTAGGGGATGTGTTACAGGTATAAATTGAGGTGACGTCATGATGACGTCATCGTGGGTCATGTGACGTCACTTTAAAGGTGCAATTTTTTCCCATTGGTTTTGTACACGTTTTCCTCCAGACTATTGACTTTGACACTTTGGTAAATCTGATTGACTTTGGACTTAATACAAACCTCAACCACTATCCTCAGGAGGGCCAAGAGGAATATTGTCATGATTACGTCATCCGGGGTCATGTGACGTCACATTAAAGGTTCAATTGTTAGGGCCCTTTATCTCTAGAAGTACAGGTCCGATTGGGGTCAAACTTGGTATTCATGTATTCCAGGATGTGTTATAGGCGAAAATTAGGATGATGTCGGGATGACGTCATCGTGGGTCATGTAACGTCACATTAAAGGTGTAGTTTTCCCCATAGGATTCGTACACGTTTTGTTCAACCAATATATCTTTGGCACTGGGGTAAATCTAATCGACTTCAGACTTAACAAACACTAAGACCACCACCCACATATTGAAAGTCATTTTCGAAACCCGAAACAGCTCTGTGTTTGTCCACAAACACATGTCTAGTTTTTTTTTTCTCCTTCAGACTCTTCTCCATAGGGTTTGTACACGTTTTTTCTTCAGCCAATACACTTTGGCACTTTGGTAAATCCGATCGACTTGAGACTTGGCATACATTTAGACAACCACCCACAGATGGTCCTAGAAGAAATTCGTCATGATTACGTCATTCGTGGTCACGTGACGTCACGTTGAAGGTGCAATTTTTCCCCATAGGATTTGTACACGTTTTTCTTCAGAATATTGAATTTGACACTTCGGTAAATCCGATCGACTTGAGACTTAAGACACACCTCGACCACCATCCCCAGAGGGGTCAAAAGAAAAATCGTCATGATGACGTCATCGTGGGTCATTTGACGTCACATTAAAGGTGCAGTTTATAAGACCCTCTATCTCTGGAAGTACAGGCCCGATTGGGGACAAACTTGATATGCAAGTATCCTGGGATGTGTTATAGACGATAATTAAGATGACATTACGATGACGTCATCGGGTGTCATGTGACGTCACATTAAAGGGGCAGTTTTCCCTATAGGTTTTGTACACGTTTTTCGTCAGACTATTGAATTTGACACTTTGGTAAATCCAATCGACTCGAGACTTAGTACACACCTCGACCACCATCTCTAGGAGGGCTACAAAAATAATCGTCATGATGACGTCATCGTGGGTCATGTGACGTCACTTTAAAGGTGTAGTTTTTAAGACCCTCTATCTCTGGAAGTAAAGGTCTGATTGGGGTCAAACTTGGTATGCAAGTATTCCAGGAAGTGTTATAGACGAAAATTAAGATGACGTCATGACGACGTCATCACGGACCATGTGACGTCACATTAAAGGTGAGTTTTCCCCTTAGGATTTGAACACGTTTTTTCAACTAATATATCTTTGACACTTTGGTAAATCCGATCGACTTCAGACTTGGCTAGCTACTCTTAGCATACTACCCACGGATGATTCTAGAAGAAATTCGTCACGATTACGTCATTCATGGTCACGTGACGTCACGTTAAAGGTTCAATTTTCCCCATTGGTTTTGTACACGTTTTCATCAAGACTATTGACTTCGACACTTTAGTAAATCCGATTGACCTAAAAGTTAGCGCACACCTCAACCACCAACCTCAGAAGGGCCAATATGAAAATCGCCATGATGACGTCATCAGGGGTCATGTGACGTCACATTAAAGGTTCAGTTCTTAGGACCCTCTATCTCTGGAAGTACAAGTCCGATTAGTGTCAAACTTGGTATACAGGTATTCCGGGATGTGTTATATACGAAAATTAAGGTGACGTCATAATGACGTCATGTGACGTCACATTAAAGGTGTAGTTTTCCCCATATGATTTGTACACGTTTTTTCACCCGATATATACATCCGATCGACTCCAGACTTAGCACACACCTCGACCACCATACCCATGAGGGCGAAGGGAAACATCGTCATGATGACGTCCTCGTGGGTCATGTGACGTCACATTAAAGGGGCAGATTTTAGGACCCTCAATCTCTGGAAGTACAAGTCTGATTGGGGTCAAACTTGGTATGCAAGTATTCCAGAATGTGTTATATACGAAAATTAAGATGACATCATGATGACATCATCGGGTGTCATGTGACGTCATATTAAAGGTGTAGTTTTCCCCAAAGGATTTGTACACGTTTTTTGTCAACCAATATATCTTTGGCACTTGGGTAAATCAGATTGACTTCAGCTTTGCGACACACTTAGACCACCACCCACTTATTACAAAACAAATTAGACATCCGAAACAGCTCTGTGTTTGTCCACAAACACATTTCTAGTTTTTTTTTTAGCTGTTTCGGCATTTCAGCCGAAACAGCTTTTGTTTTCGTTAAAGTTTTTTTTTTTCTTTTTTTTTTTTTTTTTTTTAGCTGTTTCGGCACTACAGCCGAAACAGCTATTGTATTCCTTCTGATTTTTTTTTTTCTCTTTTTTTTTTTTTTTTCTCCTTCAGACTCTTCTCTATAGGGTTTGTACACGTTTTTTGTTCTGGCATAGCACTTTGGCACTTTGGTAAATCCGATCGACTTGAGACTTGGCATACACTTAGACCACCATCCACAGATGATCCTAGAAGAAATTTGTCACGATTACGTCATTCGTGGTCACGTGACGTCACGTTAAAGGTACAGTTTTTTTCCCATAGGATTTGTACACGTTTTTATTCAGAATATTAAATTTGACACTTCTGTACATCCAATTGACTTGAGACTTAGCACAGACCTCAAACACCATCCCCAGTAGGGCCAAAAATAAAATCGTCATGATGACGTCATCAGGGGTCATGTGACGTCACATTAAAGGTGTAGTTTTTAAGACCCTCTAACTCTGAAAGTACAAGTCCGGTTGGGGTCAAACTTGGTTTGCAAGTATTCGAGGATGTGTTATAGACGAAAATTAAGATGACGTAATTATGACATCATCGGGTGTCATGTGACGTCACATTAAAGGTTCAATTTTCTCCATAGGTTTTGTACACGTTTTTCTTCAAAATATTGAATTTTACACTTCTGTCAATTCGATCGACTTGAGACTTAGCACAGACCTCGACCACCATCCTTAGGAGGGCCAAGAAAAAAATAATCAAGATGACGTCATCGCGGGTCATGTGACGTCACATTAAAGGTGTAGTTTTTTAAGACCCTCTAACTCTGAAAGTACAATTCCGGTTGGGGTCAAACTTGGTTTGCAAGTATTCGAGGATGTGTTATAGACGAAAATTAAGATGACGTAATTATGACATCATCGGGTGTCATGTGACGTCACATTAAAGGTTCAATTTTCCCCATTGGTTTTGTACACGTTTTTATTCAGACTATTGAATTTGACACTTTGGTCAATCTGATCGCCTCGAGACTTAGTACACACCTCGACCACCATCCCCAGGATGGCCAAGGGGAACTTCGTCAGGATGACGTCATCGTTGGACATGTGACGTCACATTAAAGGTTCAGTTGATAAGACCCTCTATCTCTAGAAGTACAGGTCCGATTGGGGTCATACTTGGTATGCAAGTAATCGAGTATGTGTTATAGACGAAAATTAAGATGAAGTAATTATGACGTCATCGTGGGTCACGGAACGTCATATTAAAGGTGTAGTTTTCCCCAAAGGATTTGTACACGGTTTTTTTCCAACCAATATATCTTTGGCACTTGGGTAAATCAGATTGACTTCAGATTTGCGACACACTTAGACCACCACCCACTTATTACAAAACAAATTAGGCATCCGAAACAGCTCTGTGTTTGTCCACAAACACATTTCTAGTTTTTTTTGCTTTTTCTTTTCCTCTTTCAGACTTTTTCCCATAGGATTTGTACACGTTTTTTCTGGCATAGCACTTCGACACTTTGGTAAATCCGATCGACTTGATACTTGGCATACATTTAGACAACCACCCAAGGACGGTCCTAGAAGAAATTCGTCGCGATTACGTCATTCAAGGTCACGTGACGTCATGTTAAAGGTAAAATTTTCCCCATAGGTTTTGTACACGTTTTTCTTCAGACTATTGATTTTGACACTTTGGTAAATCCGACCGACTTTAAACTTGGCATACACTTAGAACACCAGCCCCAGATGTTTCTGAAAGAAATTCGGCACGATTGCGTCTTTCAAGGTCACGTGACGTCACGTTAAATGTGCAAATTATTCCCCCATAGGTTTTGTACACGTTTTTCTTTAGACTATTAACTTTGACACTTTCGTAAATTTGATCGACTTCAGACTAAGCACACATCTCAACCACCATCCCCAGGAGGGCCAAGGAAAAAATCGTCATGATGACGTCATCGTGGGTCATGTGACGTCACATTAAAGGTGCAGTTGTTAGGCCCCTCTATCTCTGGAAGTACAGGCCCGATTGGGGTCAAACTTGGTATGCAAGTATTCCAGGATGTGTTATAGACGAAAATCAGGGTGACGTCATGATGACATCATCGTGGGTCATGTGACGTCACATTAACCAGTTCGCGCCGGATGACGTATATAAACGCAAAAATTTCCCCAAATTCAAAACGGATGACGAATAAACACGCCAAGTTCAAGTTCGGAAATGTATGTCAGCAGCGCGCAAGGCCGGAAATGCGTGGGTGTGCTACCCAGCACTATCGGCCTGAACACGCTTCGGATCGAGTTTCGTTAAAAATAATCCCGCCCGTCGGCTCGGCGATGTTAAAATAATCCCGGCGCGAACTGGTTAAAGGTGTAGTTTTTAAGACCCTCTATCTCTGGAAGTACAAGTCCAATTAGGGTCAAACTTGGTATTCAGGTATTCCGGGATGTGTTATAGACGAAAATTAAGATGACATTGTGATGATATCATCGGGTGTCATGTGACGTCACATTAAAGGTTTAATTTTGCCCATAGGATTTGTACACGTTTTTGTTCAACCAATATATCTTTGGCACTAAATTCGATCGACTTTAGACTTGGCAGACACTTAGACCACCACCCAAATATTGAAAGTCATTTAAGACATGCGAAACAGCTCTGTGTTTGTCCACAAACACATTTCTAGTTTTTTTTTTTTTTTTTTTTTTTTTTTTTTTTGGTCACTTTTTCCCATAGGATTTGTACACGTTTTTTCTGCCAATACACTTTGACACTTTGGTAAATCCGATCGACCTGAGACTTGGCAAACATTTAGACAACCACCCAAGGACGGTCCTAGAAGAAATTCGTCGCGATTCCGTCATTCAAGGTCACGTGACGTCATGTTAAAGGTAACATTTTCCCCATAGGTTTTGTACACGTTTTTCTTCAAACTGTTGACTTTGACACTTTAATGAATTCGATCGACTTGAGACTTAGCATACACTTAGAACACCACTCACAGATAGTCCTGGACGAAATTCGGCACGATTGCGTCATTCAAGGTCACGTGACGTGACGTTAAAGGTGTAATTTATTTCCCCATAGGGTTTGTACACGTTTTTCTTTAAAATATTGAATTTGACACTTCTGTAAATTTGATCGACTTGAGACTTAGCACAGACCTCGACCACCATCCTTAGGAGGGCCAAGAAAAAAATTATCAAGATGACGTCATCGCGGGTCATGTGACGTCACATTAAAGGTGTAGTTTTTAAGACCCTCTAACTCTGAAAGTACAAGTCCGGTTGGGGTCAAACTTGGTTTGCAAGTATTCGAGGGTGTGTTATAGACGAAAATTAAGATGAATTAATTATGACATCACCGGGTGTCATGTGACGTCACATTAAAGGTTCAGTTTTCTCCATAGGTTTTGTACACGTTTTTCTTTAAAATATTGAATTTGACACTTCTGTAAATTCGATCGACCTGAGACTTAGCACAGACCTCGACCACCATCCTTAGGAGGGCCAAGAAAAAAATTATCAAGATGACGTCATCGCGGGTCATGTGACGTCACATTAAAGGTGTAGTTTTTAAGACTCTCTAACTCTGAAAGTACAAGTCCGGTTGGGGTCAAACTTGGTTTGCAAGTATTCGAGGGTGTGTTATAGACGAAAATTAAGATGAATTAATTATGACATCACCGGGTGTCATGTGACGTCACATTAAAGGTTCAATTTTCTCCATAGGTTTTGTACACGTTTTTCTTCAAAATATTGAATTTTACACTTCTGTAAATTCGATCGACTTGAGACTTAGCACAGACCTCGACCACCATCCTTAGGAGGGCCAACAAAAAAAATAATCAAGATGACGTCATCGCGGGTCATGTGACGTCACATTAAAGGTGTAGTTTTTAAGACCCTCTAATTCTGAAAGTACAAGTCCGGTTGGGGTCAAACTTGGTTTGCAAGTATTCGAGGATGTGTTATAGACGAAAATTAAGATGACGTCATGATGACATCGCCGGGTGTCATGTTACATCACATTAAAGGTTCAGTTTTTCCCATAGGATTTGTACACGTTTTTGTTCAACCAATATATCTTTGGCACTTTGGTAAATCCGATCCACTTTAGACTTGGCACACACTTAGACCACCACACACACATATATATAATAATGAAAGACATTTTAGACATCCGAAACAGCTCTGTGTTTGTCCACAAACACATATCTAGTTTTTTCTTTTTTTTTTAGCTGTTTCGGTTTTTCACCGAAACAGCTTTTGTTTTCGTTAAATTTTTTTTTTTTTTTCTTTTTTTTTTTTTTTTCCACTTTCAGACTTTTTCCCATAGGATTTGTACACGTTTGTTCAGCCAATACACTTTGACACTTTGGTAAATCCGATGGACTTGAGACTTGGCATATACTTAGACAACCACCCAAGGACGGTCCTAGAAGAAATTCGTCGCGATTACGTCATTCACGGTCACGTGACTTCGCGTTAAAGGTGACATTTTCCCCATAGGTTTTGTACACGTTTTTCTTCAGACTGTTGAATTTGACACTTTGGTAAATCCGACCGACTTGAAACTTGCCATACACTCAGAACAGTACCACCAGATGTTTCTGAAAGAAATTCAGCACGATTGCGTTATTCAAGGTCACGTGACGTCAAGTTAAAGGTTTAATTTGTCCCCCGTAGGTTTTGTACACATTTTTCATTAGACTATTGACCTTGACACTAGTAAATCCGATCGACTTGAGACTTGGCACACACATAGACCACTATCCACAGACAGTCGTTGGAGAAATTTGGCACGATTACGTCATTCAAGGTCACGGGGCGTCACGTTAAAAGTTCAATTTTCCTCCATAGGTTTTGTACACGTTTTTCTTTAGACTATTGACTTTGACACTAGTAAATCTGATCGACTTGAGACTTGGCACACACAAAAAACCACCACATACACATTGAAAGTAGCTTTAGACACTCGAAACAGCTCTGTGTTTGTCCACAAACACATGTCTAGTTTCCTTTTTTTTTTTTTTTCCACTTTCAGTGTTTTTACCCATAGGATTTACACACGTTTGTTCTGCCAATACACTTTGGCACTTTGGTAAATCCAATTGACTTGAGACTTGGTATACACTTAGACCTCCACCCACAGATGGTCCTAGAAGAAATTTGGCTCGATTGCGTCATTCAAGGTCACGTGACGTCACGTTAAAGGTTTAATTTTCCCCATAGGTTTTGTACACGTTTTTCTTCAGACTATTGACTTTGGCACTTCGGTAAATCCGACCGACTTGAAACTTAGCATACACTTAGAACACCATCCCCAGATGTTTCTGAAAGAAAGTCGGCACGATTGCATCATTCAAAGTCACGTGACGTCACATTAAAGGTTCACATTTTTCTCCCATTGGTTTTGTACACGTTTTTCTTTAGACTATTGACTTTGACACTTTAGTAAATTCGATCGACTTAAGACTTGGCACACACTTAGACCACCATCCACGGACGGCCCTAGAAGAAATTCGGCACGATTACGTCATTCAAGGTCACGGGGCGTCACGTTAAAGTTTCTATTTTTTCCCCATAGGTTTTGTACACGTTTTTCTTCAGACTATTGACTTTGACACTTTAGTAAATCCGACCGACTTGAAACTTGGCATACCCTTAGAACATCACTCATATATGGTTCTGGAAGAAATTCGGCACGATTGCGTCATTCAAGGTCACGTGACGGCACGTTAAAGGTTCAATTTTTCCCCCATAGGTTTTGTACACGTTTTTCTTTAGACTATTGACTTTGACACTTTAGTAAATCTGATCGACTTAAGACTTGGCACACACAAAAGATCATCACACACGTATTGAAAGACACTCGAAACAGCTCTGTGTTTGTCCACAAACACATGTCTAGTTTTCTTTTTGGCTTTTTCGCAATTTTTGCGAAAAAGCCTTTGTTTTTGTTCTGATTTTTTTTTGGCTTTTTCGCAAATTTTGCGAAAAAGCCTTTGTTTTTGTTCTGATTTTTTTGTTCTTTTTTGGCTTTTTCGCAATTTTGCGAAAAAGCCTTTGTTTTTGTTCTGATTTTTTGGCTTTTTCGCAATTTGCGAAAAAGCCTTTGTTTTTGTTCTGATTTTTTTTTTCTTCTTTTTTCTTTTTTTTCTTTTAGTAACCTAAACCCCATAGACTTTGTACACGTTTTTTTGCACAAGTACTTTTACCAGAAAACAAAGTCGTATTTTCATAAAACTTAACCCAGGTGAAGACCCTATAGTGAACTCGTGTCTCGCAGAAATACGTCATGGTGACGTCATCATGGGTCACGTGACGTCATCTTAAAGGTGTAATTGATTTAATCTTTGAAATTCAATAACAAATCAACCGCAAAAGACCGAAACTTAATTTTTGTGGCAATATATAGAATAATCCAGGATCTTAATTTTATCTCGCGTGCGTGAAATCACGTGACCCTTTCTTCCGGTCTAAACCGGAAGTGCCTTATAATTTAAAACTGAAAAATGATATGAACTTACTTTCAACGATGTTAGTGTCTGGCTAGAATGTATTTATAAAAAAAAATACCGGTGACGTCATAACATGTTATAGCGCCCTCTAGCGGCAGTTTGAAAAATTGTTAAAATGAATAATCTGTTGATGTGTGTGGCGAAGTTTGCTGAAATCACTTTATAACTGGTGTATTTAATCAGCTTCATGTTAGGAACTAGTTGACGAAGAGAAAATAAAATGACGTCACTAGACCGGATGTTACAATGAAAAGACCTTTAAACCTTAAATAATTGCTAAAAAATCAACCGCGATAGATATAATTCAGATTTTTGCTTTAAATAAAAAAGTTCAGACAACTCTCGAGCTTTATGTTAATGACGTCACGATGACGTCATCAAGTATTAGATTACAAGCAACCAATGATTTATAGATTTAATCGTCGAAAATCAATATACAATCAACTGTAAGCAATTTTTTATTTTACGGTAATTGATAGAATAATCCAGGGTCTTCATATTTCGTATAAAATGCAAAATGATTTGGCCCTTCCTTCCGGTCCAAACCGGAAGTGCCTGAAAATGAACCGCGAGAGATATAATGAAATTTGTTGTTTTAAATTTTCATTTTGTATGCAATGAAAATTAAATGAAAAGAATCATAAATGTAATGAACAATAAAAAAAAATGGCGAAAAAGCCATATGCTCTGTTCCTTGAACAGACATATTTCTAGTTTTTTTCTTCTTCTTCTTCTTTTTTTTTTCTTTTAGTAACCTAAACCCCATAGACTTTGTGCACGTTTTTTTGCACAAGTACTTTTACCAGAAAACAAAGTCGTATTTCCATAAAACTTAACCCAGGTGAAGACCCTATAGTGAACTCGTGTCTCGCAGAAATACGTCATGGTGACGTCATCAGGGGTCACGTGACGTCATCTTAAAGGTGTAATTGATTTAATCTTTGAAATTCAATAACAAATCAACCCCAAAAGACCGAAACTAAATTTTTGTGGCAATAGATAGAATAATACAGAATCTTAATTTTATCTCGTGTGCGTGAAATCACGTGACCCTTCCTTCCGGTCTAAACCGGAAGTGCCTCATAATTTGAAAGTGAAAAATGATACGAACTTACTTTCAACGATGTTAGTGTCTGGCTACAATGTATTTTTCAAAAAAAATATTGGTGACGTCATAACATGTTATAGCGCCCTCTAGCGGCAGGTTGAAAATTGTTAAAATGAATAATCTGTTGATGTGTGTGGCGAAGTTTGCTGAAATCACTTTATAACCGGTGTATTTAATCAGCTTCATGCTAAGAACAAGTTGACGGGAAGAACAAATTATGACGTCACCAGACCGGAAGTTAGAATGAAAATACTCCTTTTCCTTTGAAAATTCCTAAAAAATTAAACCTGACAGATACAATCTTGATTTTTGCTCTAAAGGTTAATGTAAAAGTAGTTCTCGAACTTCCCTGTGTTTTGGGGCAAAAAACGAACTTGAACATACCCTGCGGCACCCTTGAAATGTAATCGTTTTGGCCTAGGTGCAAAAAGCATTGACCCCTTACGTGTGCATGGCACACGTATAATATACATGCTAGTACATGTAGGTATACACTGATAGTGTATTATGTATTGAGCGAATGTATCACCACTGACATCGTTCGTGCAAGCACATGTACGCTCACCCAAGAGGACACTAGCCGCCAACCTGTGAAACAGGATGACGTCATCAAATTGCCCATGGGGAAGGGCGCCGCGTACGACAGGTAGGTAAACACGCTTTCGGCTACGCAGAATCCAACCCCGTAGACTTTGTAAACGTTGCTTGCACAATTCAAAGCACTTTTAACGGAAAAACAAAGTCGTATTCCCATAACCTTGACCCAGGTGAAAACCCAATAGTGAACTCCAGTCTCACCGACAGACACCACGAGGAAGACGTCATCAGGGCCACGTGAGCTTATCTTAAAGGTGCAATTGATTTAATCTTTGAAAATCAATAAAACATCAACCGCAAAAGACCGAAACTTGAATTTTGTGGCAATTAATAGAATAATCCAGGATCTTCATTTTATCTCCTGTGCGTGAAATCATCGTGGGTCATGTGACGTCACATTAAAGGTTCAGTTTTTAAGACCCTCTATCTTGATTGGGGTCAAACTTAGTATGCACATATTCCAGGATGTGTTATAGACGAACATTAAGATGACGTCATGATGACATCATCGGGTGTCATATGACGTCACATTAAATGAACAGTTTTTTCTATTGAATTTGTACAAGTTTTTGTCAACCAATATATCTTTAGCACTTTAATACATCCGATCGACTTCACACTTTGCAGACCCAAATATTGAAAGTCATTTAAGACATGCGAAACAGCTCTGTGTTTGTCCACAAACACATTTCTAGTTTCTTTTCTTTTAGTAAACTAAACCCCATAGACTTTGTACACGTTTTTTCTGCCCGTCACTTTTAATAGAAAACAAAGTCGTATTTACATAAAACTTAACCCAGGTGAAGACCCTATAGTGAACTCGTGTCTCGCAAAAATACGTCATGGTGACGTCATCAGGGGTCACGTGACATCATCTTAAAGGTGCAATTGATTTAATCTTTGAAAATCAATAAAACATCAACCGCAAAAGACCGAAACTTGAATTTTGTGGCAATTAATAGAATAATCCAGGATCTTCATTTTATCTCCTGTGCGTGAAATCACGTGACCCTTCCTTCCGGTCAAACCGGAAGTGCCTTATAATTTGAAAGTGAAAATGATATGAACTTACTTTCAACGATGTTATTGTCTGGCTAGAATAAACTATTCAAACAAATTCCGGCGACGTCATAACATGTTATAGCGCTCTCTAGCGGCAGGTTGAAAATGGTTAAAATGATTAATCTGTTGATGTGTGTGGCGAATTTTGCTGAAACCACTTTATAACCGGTGTATATAATCAGCTTCATGCTTAGACCATATTGGGAAGGAGAAATATTTATGACGTCACCAAACCGGAAGTTACAATGAAAAATCCTTTAAACCTTAAACAATCGCTTACAAATCAACCACTATAGATATAATCCAGATTTTTGCATCAGATAGCAAAGTAAAGACAGCTCTCGAGCTTTCTGTTAATTACGTCACGATGACGTCATCAAATGTCAGATTACAAGCAACCAAATATTTCTAAATTTAATCTTTGGAAATCAATATAAAATCAACTGTAAGAGATCTGATTCAGATTTTTAAGGGAATTGATAGATTAATCCATGGTCTTCATAATTTGTATTACATGCAAAAAAACCTGACCCTTCCTTCCGGTCTAAACCGGAAGTGCATTATAATTTAAAAGTGGAAAACGATGCTAACTTACTTTCAACGATGTTAGGCGCTGGCTAGGTTGTAAGTAACAAACAAGTTAACGGTGACTTCTTAAAATGTTATAGCGCCCTCTAGCGTCATGTTGACAAATGTTACATCATATTACGATTACATTTGAATTATTACGTTTTTCGACGTTGAAGGCATATCTCAGCAACGGAACGTGCTAACATAACATACGTTTGTATTGTTAGGTGATAGATAGTTGCACAAAAAGTTCACAAACGTGTGACGTCATCGTTTTAATCAGTTTGGATTCATTTTAATCTGTTTAAATTAACTTAAATTAGTTTTCGATGATTTTAAATTATTTTGATGGTATACAAGTTCAATTTTTGAAAAATTTAATCTATAAAATTGCGAAAGCGAAAAAGCCCTATGTTCTGTTCCTCGAACAGACGTAGTTCTAGTTTCTTCTTCTTCTTCTTCTTCTTGTTCTTGTGCCATAAATCGCATAGACTTTGTACACGTTTCATTCTGGCGGTCACTTTTGTCATTAAACAGACTTCAATGTCATTGAAACTTTGCACATACTCGGAACTCATACTGAGCTAGTGCCTAAAACTCGGATGTCATCATGACGTCACCACGTGACATGTGACGTCATCTTAAAGTTTTAATAATTTAATCTTTGAAAATCAATACAAAATCAACCGCGAAAGACCGAAACTAGATGTTTGTGGGAATCGATAGAATAATTAAGGGTCTTCATTTTATCTCGTGTGCGTAAAATCACGTGACCCTTCCTTCCGGTCCAAACCGGAAGTGGCTTATAATTTAAAAGTGGAAAATGATTTGAACTTACTTTCAACGATGTTAGTCTCTAGCTAGGCTGCGCTCTACAAAAAAGTGATCGGTGACATCATAAATTGTTTTAGCGCCCTCTAGCGGCAGGTTGAAAAATGTTTGAAATGAACAATCTGTTGATGTGTGTGGCGAAGTTTGTTCAAATCACTTTATAACTGATGTATATAATCAGCTTCATGATAGGAACAGGTTGACGGAAAGAAAAAAATATGACGTCACCAGACCGGAAGTTATAATGAAATTACCTCTTTTCCTTAAAAAATTCCTAAAAAATTAACCCAGACAGATATAATCTTGTTTTTTGCTCTAAAGGTTAATGTAAAAGTACTTCTCAGACTTCCCTGTGTTTTGTAGCAAAAGGCGAACTTGGACATACCCTGAGACACCCTTGAAATTTCATGTTTTTTGTCCTTGATTGCAAGGCCCCAGTATACGTGTACATTGTATTAAGCGTACTTGCACGTACGATGTCAGTACGCTCCATACATTGTACAATAGAGAAGGGAAGGCGGGACACTGGTATCCATTTGTACGGTGACATGTGAAACACGAGAGTCATCAACATAGGCCACGAGGAAGGGCGCCGCTTATGGCAGGTAGGTAAACGTGCCTTCGGCAACGCAGAACTACGCGTGAATTATACACGTACCACAGTCAGTCCGCAGCGCACGCGTTAATAAGGTCATATCCCGAACTTTATTTGAAGGGCCGGCGTCGCAAATCGGCCACGAGATTTACGCGAGTAATTGCAGGAGTTCGACCGCTTTGTTTTCACGAGCTACACGTTGCAAACGAAGCAGTGATTTTCCAAGATGGCGTGGTAAGTGGAAAGCGAACGATTTTCTGAATCGAATGATATAAAATATGACGAGATTCAGTGTGTTTTTGGCAGAATTTTGTTCACTCGAAGTTAGAGTATAATTTCAAGAAATGTTTTTGTCGTGTGTGTTTAGTTTCTGCGCCCTGACTGGACTAACAAATATTACCAAAACTGATCACTACACATTGATAAAAGAAGCAATGATATTTCGTTTGATATACAATTTAGCCTGTGGCGACATTTTGTTCATGTATTTTGCGACGATTTTCGTGCGCGCGATTTCAACTTTTTTCGGCCATGTCTTTCGGCTTTACATACGCAGAACGTGTATTTCATTATGCACACAAGCACATGTGTACATGTGCTGGATATGCACTAGATGCGATGGTGATTGCACAGTAGCCTTATTTATATGATAAAGTTAGGTTTCTTTCATGTATAAAAAGGCCTATGTTTTTGTTCAAAATTATAACAAATTGTTTAATAATAATAAATTTAGTTACTACTATTATTGTGCTAAACTTCATAGTTCCTATTTCTGTCTTCCAATATGTTTCTTATACTAGGTAGCACTCGTCCACCACCATGGCCATGCCCACCACCATGCCCACCGCAGCCATCGCAGCCATTGCCAGCATGTCGGGAGCCTCTACAGAAGGCCAAAGGCAACTCTTCTCCTTGGATATTCTCTCACAAAGTATCTCAAAGAGAACATCACTACTAAAGTTGGTTGATTTGCAGGTAGTGACTCGTCGCGGTACTACATTTTCTGGCCTTAGAAAGTATCTGCTTCATCAGCATGACATCTGCTCTTATTCCTCCATGGCCTGACATTGTATTTGTAATGATTCATGTTGGGACAAATGATCTAGAGTTGGGTTTCCAAAGAAGTGTTGAAAATAGTTGAAGATTTAAATGTACTGGTGGATATGCAGCACGTGCTTTGTACATGTATATAAGGTTTTGTATTTTAGTGTTTTAAATAATATACATGACTTTGTGTCAGTGTTGTGCAAACGCAATGGAGCTAAAACAGATCAAAACCGAGTCTGGCCGAGTCGGGTGAGTTTGTCAAAACATCTAGGAATAATGCCCCAAACTATGCCAACAAAGTTTTGAGCTACAATGTAAATTTGACACAAACGGCATATAACTTTATTAATGCAGATTGTATTATTTCTATTATCAGTGATATAATTTATGTGCATTAACACTTATATTAGCAAAATTTATGTCTTATTTAAAATATTTTGTTTTTGCAATGTTAGAAGCGGGCATACATTGTAATTTAATATTTACAATAATTTAATGCCAAAGAAACTATGCCAAAAACATCAAGCAAAGATAAAACAAGCTTTATTTACTTTTATAATAAATCTCAATGGTTTGCACATTGAACATTATGCCAAAGATGAATAAGTTTTAACAATTTCAGGGTTTAATTTAACAATTTTATTCAAGCCATATAACATCAACAGGGTATGTTAATGTAAGCGATAAAATTCAAGTTTCAGATAAAAAGTGCAGTTTCCTTTATAAACCAACATCACAATACAGAAACTGATATAAATTGTTGTAAACATTTGTATTTCTCAATGTTATTGTTGTCAATACATTTTAAACAACGACTTCATTTGTCGCTTGTTTTTTGTTTATTTGGCTGTATACATTGTATTATGCAGGCAATATTATTATTTTTTAATCAGTCCACTGTTAAAAAAAAAAAACCTGAATAGCAGATAAATCCTTTTCGCTCGAGCTTACAATTAAAAAAATACACAAAAAACAACTGCGTATTGAAATGTGCATGAACTACACGTTACCACGAAGCCTTTTTCAATGAAGTCATTTTCGACCAATGAGGGCGCAGGAAGACTATGGACTGTCATGGCGGGATGTTCCGTTTGTTAATTTATTGAGAACGTTATAATTTTCTGCGCCCTGACTGGACTAAGTTAAAATCAACCCCAAAACTACAGTTTTGTGATAGAATATGAAATTATCTTTAACATCAGTGTAAAATTGGGTTGTGGCCGCTGCCAGAAGATGGACAAAATTCGTCTTTTTTTAAAGGTCAATTTGTTGGTTCGGGATCTTTTTTTACGTTATAAATTTCACCCTCTAAATGTCATATAATTTCCAATCTGATTTGATAATATAACAAAATGTTTCCTTATCCAAAAGAAAATATACATAATATTGACAGCCAGTGAATAAAACGGATGTTTCGGACCAAATTCCAGGCGTTGTCGCCAGCTCATTAAGTATTCAAAAACGAGGTCACGCACAAAGTGCCATGCATAAATCGCACATAAAAGAAACGGCTTTTCAGTGCGCTGCGGACTGACTGTACCATATAATAGATGTACGCGAACTTTTGCACAAGTCCTTTTAACAGAAAACAAATTGGTATTCCCATCAAACTTAACCTCCGTAAATACTCTATAGTGCACTCGTGCCTTGCGGACAGACGTTGTGATGACGTTACCATGGGTCACGTGACGTCGTTTTAAACGTGCAATAGATTTAATGTTTAAAAATTAATAAAAAAATCAACCGCGTATGATCGGAACTTGAAGTTTGTGGGAATTGATATAATATTAAATCCATGATCTTCATTTTATCTCGTGTGCGTGAAATCCCGTGACCCTTCTTTCCGGTCGAAACCGGAAGTGGCTTAAAAGTGGACCATAATGTGAACTTAGTTTCAACGATGTTAGTCTCTGGCTAGTAGTGCTTTTCACACAAAAATACCGGTAACGCCATAACATGTTACAGTGCCCTCTAGCGGCAGTTTGAAAACTGTTAACAATGAATAACCAGTTGATTTGTTTTGCGAAGTTTGCTCAAATCACTGTATAACTGGTTTATATAATCAACATCTTGTTAGGAACAAGTTGGCGAAGACAAAAACATATGACGTCACTAGACCGAAAGTTACAATGAAAAGACCTTTAAACCTTAAATAATTGCTGAAAAATCAACCGCGATAGATATAATTCTTTTTTTTGCTTTAAATAGACAAGTTCAGACAGCTCTCGAGCTGTATGTTAATGACGTCACGATGACGTCATCAAGTATCAGATTGCAAGCAACTAATGATTTGTAGATTTAATCTTTGAAAATCAATATCAAATCAAATGTAACAGATCTGATTTAGATTTTAACGGGAATTGATAGAATAATCCAGGGTCTTCATATTCGTATTACATTCCAAATGACTTGACCCTTCCTTCCGGTCCAAACCGGAAGTGCCTTATAATTTGAAAGTTGAAAATGATATGAATTTACTTTCAACGACGATAGTCTCTAGGTAGCCTGCACTCTACAAACAAAGTTACCGGTGACGTCATAAATTGTTATAACGCCCTCTAGTGGCAGGTTGAAAATGTTTAAAATGAATAATCAGTTCATTTTCGTGGCGAAGTTTGCTCAAATCGCTTTATAATTGGTATTTATAATCAGCATCTTGTTAGGAACAAGTTGGCGGATAAAAACAAAATAATATGACGTCACTAGACCGGAAATTACAATTAAAAGACCTTTAAACATTTCTCAAAATTAACCGCGAGAGATATAATCCAATTAATAATTTAAAATTTGCAGTTTTAAAAAAATTTAATAAAGAAATTTATTAAATGAAATCATAAATGTAATGAACAATACACACAAAAAATGCGAAAAAGCCATATGCTCTGTTCCTTGAACAGACATATCTCTAGTTTTTTTTTTTTTCCACTTTCAGACTTTTTCCCATAGGATTTGTACACGTTTGTTCAGCCAATACACTTTGACACTTTGGTAAATCCGATGGACTTGAGACTTGGCATATACTTAGACAACCACCCAAGGACGGTCCTAGAAGAAATTCGTCGCGATTACGTCATTCACGGTCACGTGACTTCGCGTTAAAGGTGACATTTTCCCCATAGGTTTTGTACACGTTTTTCTTCAGACTGTTGAATTTGACACTTTGGTAAATCCGACCGACTTGAAACTTGCCATACACTCAGAACAGTACCACCAGATGTTTCTGAAAGAAATTCAGCACGATTGCGTTATTCAAGGTCACGTGACGTCAAGTTAAAGGTTTAATTTGTCCCCCGTAGGTTTTGTACACATTTTTCATTAGACTATTGACCTTGACACTAGTAAATCCGATCGACTTGAGACTTGGCACACACATAGACCACTATCCACAGACAGTCGTTGGAGAAATTTGGCACGATTACGTCATTCAAGGTCACGGGGCGTCACGTTAAAAGTTCAATTTTCCTCCATAGGTTTTGTACACGTTTTTCTTTAGACTATTGACTTTGACACTAGTAAATCTGATCGACTTGAGACTTGGCACACACAAAAAACCACCACATACACATTGAAAGTAGCTTTAGACACTCGAAACAGCTCTGTGTTTGTCCACAAACACATGTCTAGTTTCCTTTTTTTTTTTTTTTCCACTTTCAGTGTTTTTACCCATAGGATTTACACACGTTTGTTCTGCCAATACACTTTGGCACTTTGGTAAATCCAATTGACTTGAGACTTGGTATACACTTAGACCTCCACCCACAGATGGTCCTAGAAGAAATTTGGCTCGATTGCGTCATTCAAGGTCACGTGACGTCACGTTAAAGGTTTAATTTTCCCCATAGGTTTTGTACACGTTTTTCTTCAGACTATTGACTTTGGCACTTCGGTAAATCCGACCGACTTGAAACTTAGCATACACTTAGAACACCATCCCCAGATGTTTCTGAAAGAAAGTCGGCACGATTGCATCATTCAAAGTCACGTGACGTCACATTAAAGGTTCACATTTTTCTCCCATTGGTTTTGTACACGTTTTTCTTTAGACTATTGACTTTGACACTTTAGTAAATTCGATCGACTTAAGACTTGGCACACACTTAGACCACCATCCACGGACGGCCCTAGAAGAAATTCGGCACGATTACGTCATTCAAGGTCACGGGGCGTCACGTTAAAGTTTCTATTTTTTCCCCATAGGTTTTGTACACGTTTTTCTTCAGACTATTGACTTTGACACTTTAGTAAATCCGACCGACTTGAAACTTGGCATACCCTTAGAACATCACTCATATATGGTTCTGGAAGAAATTCGGCACGATTGCGTCATTCAAGGTCACGTGACGGCACGTTAAAGGTTCAATTTTTCCCCCATAGGTTTTGTACACGTTTTTCTTTAGACTATTGACTTTGACACTTTAGTAAATCTGATCGACTTAAGACTTGGCACACACAAAAGATCATCACACACGTATTGAAAGACACTCGAAACAGCTCTGTGTTTGTCCACAAACACATGTCTAGTTTTCTTTTTGGCTTTTTCGCAATTTTTGCGAAAAAGCCTTTGTTTTTGTTCTGATTTTTTTTTTTCTTTTTTTTTTTTCTTTTAGTAACCTAAACCCCATAGACTTTGTACACGTTTTTTTGCACAAGCACTTCTCATAGACAACAAAGTCGTATCCAAACAAAACTTTACCCAAGTGAAGACCCTATGGTGAGCTCGGTCCTAACAGACATACGTCATGGTGACGTCATCAGGGGTCACGTGACCTCATCTTAAAGGTGCAATTAATTTAATCTTTGAAAATCAATAACAAATCAACCGCGGAAGACCGAAACTTGATTTTTGTGGCAATAGATAGAATGACCCAGGATCTTAATTTTATCTCGTGTGCGTGAAGTCACGTGACCCTTCCTTCCGGTCTAAACCGGAAGTGCCTTATAATTTAAAACTGAAAAATGATATGAACTTACTTTCAACGTTGTTAGTGTCTGGCTAGAATGTATTTTTCAAAAAAAATACTGGTGACGTCATAACATGTTATAGCGCCCTCTAGCGGCAGGTTGAACAATTGTTAAAATGAATAATCTGTTGATGTGTGTGGCGAAGTTTGCTGAAATCACTTTATAACCGGTGTATTTAATCAGCTTCATGCTAGGAACAAGTCGACGAGAAGAAAAAATGATGACGTCACCAGACCGGAAGTTACAATGAAAAAACTTCTTTTCATATGAAAATTCCTAAAAAAATAAACCTGACAGATATAATCTTGATTTTTGCTCTAAAGGTTAGTGTAAAGGTGGTTCTCGAACTTCCCTGTGTTTTTTGGCAAAAGACGAACTTGGAAATACCCTGCGGCACCCTTGAAATTGAATCGTTTTGGCCTAGGTGCAAAAAGCATTGCCCCCTTATGTGTGCATGGCACACGTATAATATACATGTACATGTACATGTTTGTACATGTACGTATACAGGGATAGTGTATTATGTATTGAGCGCATGTATCACTACTGACATTGTACGTACATGTACATGCACATGTACGCTCACTAGAGAGGACACTCGCCGCCAACCTGTGAAACAGGATGACGTCATCAAATTGCCCACGGGGAAGGGCGCCGCGTACGACAGGTAGGTAAACACGCTTTCGGTTACGCACAATCCAACCCCATAGACTGTGTAAACGTTGTTTGCTCAATTCCAAGCACTTTTAACGGAAAAACAAAGTCGTATTTAAATAAAACTTAACCCAGGTGAAGACCCTATAGTAAGCTCGTGCCTAGCCGACATACGACATGGTGACGTCATCAGGGGTCACGTGACGTCAAGGTGTTATTGATTTAATCTTTGAAATTCAATAACAAATCAACCGCAAAAGACCGAAACTTAATTTTTGTGGCAATAGATAGAATAATCCAGGATCTTAATTTTATCTCGTGTGCGTGAAATCACATGACCCTTCCTTCCGGTCTAAACCGGAAGTGCCTTATAATTTAAAACTGAAAAATGATATGAACTTATTTTCAACGATGTTAGTGTCTGGCTAGAATAAACTTTTCAAAAAAAATACCGGCGATGTCATAATATGTTATAGCGCCCTCTAGCGGCAGGTTGAAAAATGGTTAAAATGAATAATCTGTTGATGTGGCGAAGTTTGCTGAAATCACTTTATAACCGGTGTATATAATCAGCTTCGTGCTAAGAACATATTGAGAAAGAGATTTATTGATGACGTCACCAAACCGGAAGTTACAATGAAAAGACCTTAAAACCTTAAAACGTCGCTTAAAAATCAACCGCGATAGATATAATCCAGATTTTTGCTTTAAATAGCAAAGTTAAGACAGCTCTCGAGCTTTCTGTTAATTACGTCACGATGACGTCATCAAGTGTCAGATTACAAGCAACCAAATATTTCTAAATTTAATCTTTGAAAATCAATATAAAATAAACTGTAAAAGATCTGATTTAGATTTTTAGGGGAATTGGTAGATTAATCCATGGTCTTCATAATTTGTATTACATGCAAAAAGACCTGACACTTCCTTCCGGTCCAAACCGGAAGTTCCTTATAATTTAAAAGTAATAAACGA
The DNA here is from genome assembly GCA_037893245.1 of Crossaster papposus. Taxonomy (NCBI): domain Eukaryota; kingdom Metazoa; phylum Echinodermata; class Asteroidea; order Velatida; family Solasteridae; genus Crossaster; species Crossaster papposus. The sequence goes on along the minus strand of JBAIAA010000235.1, from coordinate 667,523 downwards.
TGTGAACTTACTTTCAACGATGTTAGGAGCTGGCTAGGTTGTAAGTAACAAAAATGTTAACAGTGACTTCATAAAATGTTAAAGCGCCCTCTAGCGTCATGTTGATAAATGTTACGTCATATTACGATTATATTTGAATTATTACGTTTTTAGACGTTGAAGGCATATCTCAGCAAAGGATCGTGTTAACATAACACCTCATTGTGTGTTGTTAGGTGATAGATAGTTGCACAAAAAGTTCAGAAACGTGTGACGTCATCGTTTTAATCAGTTTGAATTTATTTTAATCTGTTTAAATTAACTTAAATTCGGTTTTTTTGAAAACAAATACTCTAAAAAAATGCGAAAGCGAAAAAGCCCTATGTTCTGTTCCTTGAACAGACGTAGTTCTAGTTTTTTTTTTTTTTTTTTTTTTTTTTTTTTTTTTTTTGTCACTTTTTTTGTCACTTTTTCCCATAGGATTTGTACACGTTTTTTCTGCCAATACACTTTGACACTTTGGTAAATCAGATCGACCTGAGACTTGGCATACATTTAGACAACCACCCAAGGACGGTCCTAGAAGAAATTTGTCGCGATTCCGTCATTCAAGGTCACGTGACGTCATGTTATAGGTAACATTTTCCCCATAGGTTTTGTACACGTTTTTCTTCAAACTGTTGACTTTGACACTTTAATGAATTCGATCGACTTGAGACTTAGCATACACTTAGAACACCACTCACAGATAGTCCTGGACGAAATTCGGCACGATTGCGTCATTTAAGGTCACGTGACGTGACGTTAAAGGTGTAATTTATTTCCCCATAGGGTTTGTACACGTTTTTCTTTAAAATATTGAATTTGACACTTCTGTAAATTCGATCGACTTGAGACTTAGCACAGACCTCGACCACCATCCTTAGGAGGGCCAAGAAAAAAATTATCAAGATGACGTCATCGCGGGTCATGTGACGTCACATTAAAGGTGTAGTTTTTAAGACCCTCTAACTCTGAAAGTACAAGTCCGGTTGGGGTCAAACTTGGTTTGCAAGTATTCGAGGATGTGTTATAGACGAAAATTAAGATGACGTCATGATGACATCGCCGGGTGTCATGTTACATCACATTAAAGGTTCAGTTTTTCCCATAGGATTTGTACACGTTTTTGTTCAACCAATATATCTTTGGCACTTTGGTAAAACCGATCGACTTTAGACTTGGCACACACTTAGACCACCACACACACATATATATAATAATGAAAGACATTTTAGACATCCGAAACAGCTCTGTGTTTGTCCACAAACACATATCTATTTTTTTTTTTTTTTTGTGGCGTTGCATTTTTTTTTTTCGGCGTCGCATTTTTTTTTTTGGCGTCGCATTTTTTTTTTCGGCGTCGCATTTTTTTTTTTCGGCGTCGCATTTTTTTTTTCGGCGTCGCATTTTTTTTTCTTCCGCGTCGCATTTTTTTTTTGGGGCGTCGCATTTTTTTGGGGGGGGCAGTCCAGTAAGTACGGAGCCCCTGAAGGGACATTAAAAACAAAAATTATCTGGTGCACACAAAATAATTTGTGATTTTCAGGGAATCCTTGATGGAAATCCATGTTTACTGATTACGATTGGCTAGAGCGTGGAGGCAGAATTTAGAGTAAACAGTAAGTAATCATATTGAATTGTTTAGACAGGCATTTAGTAAGTAGGCCGTACCAAGGTAATATTTTCATGACAGGGGAAATATGTTTCCAGCGTACCCTGAATCTGAAATATGTGCTGAATTTATTATTGAATGTTGAGGATAGGGAGGAACGGTATGTCACTCTAATAGTCTAGTGGGATTTCAAAAAAAAGGCCTTGTGTAACCCGGAAAAATGGCACAGTTGAATAAGTGAATAAAAAAATAAGAAAACCGCTTAGAGTTGGGGAACTCGCTTGTTAAAAATGAGAGAAAAACCAGGATCGATAGGAAAAGGTCGCGAACTATTCTTAAACAAATAGGGACAACAAAAGAAAATTTGGTTTACCTTCCAAGACAAAATGACTTATTTAATTTTCTCAAACAAACCTTCTGATGAGATCCAGATAACAAAATAACAAACTTTCCAAAAAAATATTACTTTCGCCTAACGGAAAAAAAACCAACACAGCACTAAAGTGAAATATAATCTACAGACAATCAAACATCTACCTGTAAATCAAACAAATAAAAGAAAACTGATTAAGAATACATACTAAATTTAAACTACTTTAGCAAAATCACTCTAAAAGTCTCTTGTTTCTACAGTCTAATAAAAACATAGGTAATTTCTGTGAACAAAATATTAGCTTCACCGTACACTATTAAATCCATCAGTTTTGCCCAGCTCAACAGTTAATGCACCAAGAACCCCACTAGTTGTGTAACATCAAAGTGATCACATATCAATTTCATCGGTACACTAGAAATGGGAACAGCCACACTGTAGTCATTGATAACAGAATATCGATAAGCATACTTGCAACACTAGTCATCGATAAACCCACTTCCTAAACTACAACATTACACCCAGCAAATAGCCGGCTGGACTGCCAACTGGCAGTTTACTCCAGCCTGTCCAGTGTAAATCAACATCCCAGACAGGGGTCTGCTTGTTCCACTGGAGGTCTTTTTCGTCCTATGTCTGGCATATACTAATGGCCTTAACAGATGTTCCTAGCTCGCCTCCTACTTCGATATTCTGAAACACATGTACCAAGTAGGTGGAACTACATGATTATGGAGGGGAACTTTCACTAAATATATTCTAACTTAAAGAACTAATTTGGTTACAATACTTATAAAGTTCTAAACGAAACACTTGACCAATTTCTAAATAATAACAATGATTGAAGTTCAATAAGAGTCACAAGCAGGGATATTATAATAATTCCAATATAACTTGAAACACCTAGAGGTAATCCTTATTCATTCAATACAATGTGCTAAACTAGAAGGAAAGATAATTTGCCTCAACATTGACTACTTTCTTTAACTCCCCAGATCTCATTACAAAGACAAATTAAGTCGATTCTATTTCTAACTACAAATGAATCAGCATTAGGAGAAACTATTAAGATAACAACAAGGCTATAATTGACAAACATAATAAGAAAACTCACCAGAACGATTGAGCGGTATGGGAAAGGGAGAAAGCAGCTGTCCAGTATAGGTGTGTATTGTTCGCTGCTCACCTGCTCACTGACTAGCCATGCACATGGTTAGTGCCAGGACAACTACAACGGTCTGGTGCTCTTAAACAATCAACTAAAATATGCACAGTGAACTTTGGGTACTAGAGAGAAGTCTGAGGCTCTTATACAATTAAACTAACATATGTACAGTGGACTTTGGGTACTAGACAGGGGTGCCACTCCTAGGACTATTTTGCAAAGGAAAATAAAAAACACATAAATTCTCTAAGGGGGAACTCACGCTATAATAAGACAGTGGAATTTCACTCCATTACACTCACCACTGCTAAAACCTATTGTTGCCCTCAACAATATTGCAACTTAACTGCAGTGCTGCTCAAAGAATAACGCTACGTCAAAAACAACAGCTTGGGATGTGTCATGAGCCTGAGTGTAACGAAAACAAACTAAAAAAATGCATGTTAAACTACAATCTAGTTATAATTCCAGAGTCCAAAACGATTCGGAGGTTTGAGGTGTCTTTGAGGACGAACGGACTGCATCTCCTCTTCATCGCAGGCGTCATCCACGTGGCTTGAATCAGCGTCGTCATCAGATGTGGAGATGTTGCTTTCAGTCTCTGCTGTCATAGGTTGCAGATATGTGTCTCGGGATGTTCTGTCGCGGTGGTAGTCGTCCGAGAGTGCGTCTTCATCAGTACTGGAATGTGTTGCCAAAGGATCATCTGGGGAGACCTGTAGAGCTTCATCACTCGCATCAGATGTGGAGGAAGGGGGTACGTCAAAGGGGCAAGGTGTCAGCATGTTCCTATGTAGTGTTCTCATCTTCGTTGAGCCCTTACGGCGTACGACATAGGCAGGAAAGGCGGGTAGCTTCCGTACTATCACATGTGGCCATTCCTCCCAGTTATCCTTAAGTTTGCACTTCCCACGGGGCGTCTTGTTCTGAACTAATACGTGATCGCCTGACTTAAGGACACCTTCACGTACCTTCTGATCATATGCAGTCTTCTGTTTCTGTCTGGCCCTGTCTGCAGCTGCACTTGCTTCGTGGTATGCTGTGCGCATATGTCGTCGTAGTCTTCTCACATATTCTGAAGGAGATTTGCCATTCTTCTTATCACACTCTTCGGGATTTCTTTGTGGCTGGAACAGAAGGTCAACGGGCAGTTTGGGCTCTCGTAGGAACATCATGAAGAAAGGGGAGTAACCCGTGGATTCATGCTTCGTCGAGTTGTATGCGTGGGTCATCGTTTCTGCGTACATGGCCCAATTTACCTTCTGGTCTGGCTCTAAAGTACCGAACATTGAGAGTAGTGTGCGGTTGAAGCGCTCCGTCATGCCATTACCTTGGGGATGATACGGGGTCGTACGGCTCTTAGTGATACCCATCAACCTGCAGAGCTCTTTGATGATTCCGGCCTCAAAGCACTTCCCTTGGTCTGAATGTATCCTTTCTGGGATCCCATAGTGAACGATGAACTTTTGCCACAGTATCTTGGCCACTGTTGTTGCCTTCTGGTCGTGGGACGGAAATGCTTGGGCATACCGCGTAAAGTGGTCTGTCACAACCAAGATATTCTCGTAGCCTCCCTTAGACTTCTCTAGGCTGAGGAAGTCTATGCAGACTAGTTCTAGCGGGCGTGTAGAACGAATATTCTGCAGACCAGCACATCTCCTCCCAACAGGCAGCTTACGAAGGGTACACCTCTTACATTTCTCAATGTATTGCTTGACTTCGGTGTGCATACTTGGCCAGAAGTACCGTTCCTTCACCAGCTGAAGGGTTTTACTGAAACCAAGGTGGCCCATGGTGTTATGCAGATAGGTCAAGACTTGATGTCTCATGGCACGAGGAAGAACAAGGATATTTCTTACTCCACTTTCACCTTCTTTGCGGTAGAATAGGAGACCCGTCGCTACGTGAAGATTGTCCCAGGCACGCAATAGCCGCCGGACAAGTGATGGCTCGTGAGACATCTCTCTCCTACTTGGCTTTGACCGAGAAGTTGTCTTTAACTCCAAGACTCTGCTTATCACTGGATCATTCATCTGAGCTGTATGGAAACTGGAGCCTTGTGAACAGCTGGTACCAACGACAGTATGCGGGATGTCATCACCACTGCTTGAAACATTGGATTGGCTCTGCTGCTCTTCACTGCCTGTATCCCCACTGTTGTGGCCAAATTTAGGTTTCGTCTTTTGCCAAGTGAGGGCGCTGTTCAAGATTACCGGTAGTACACATTTTAGAGCGATGGCTGCAAAACGTTTTAGCTGGTGATTTCTTTGCCCCTTTATACAGCAATCCCGCCAAGGTTTATTAAACGGTTGGTAAATTAGTTTGTTCTTAACCATATTATAGAGATTATGTAGTGATTAGTGCATGATTATTGTTGATAGTAAGCCTAAAGGATTGTCTGGTAACGTTATAATTGTCGGAGAGAAATGGGTTGCATAAAGTTATATGTACACATGTATGTGAAATTGTGCATGTCAAAACATCTAGAGAGCCACATGCATACAGTTTTGGAGATAAACAGGTTATTGAGCCATTCACCAATATTCTATTAATTAGTGCGAGTGTTGTAATAATACTGGGTTGGGTCAGTTTTGTAAACTCATGCTTATATATTTACTGCATTCTAATGAGCGAATATTTACTGAATGAGAAGTTACACGAACACTGGATAATTGCTAAAAACATATTTTATTTTCCATTTGTTATAGTCAATCTATGCTTAAGCCTGTGCCTGTAAATGATCAACTATACAAGTAAACAAGAGAGCGAGAATAAACAGTTTCTGGATCTGAATAAAGCATGGAATTGGCGTGGTAAATGTTTGGCAGATTCATCATTGACGTTTACACACCAGGATGGATAAAGGGGTGGAAGACACTACCGTAGAGGGCGCTACAGGCCATGAACATTATGAAGGTGACACACAGAGTAAAGACACTTCATCGAGGGCAAGAATGCAAACAGAAAAGGGGCTTGCCTACCACAAGGACACTAAAGCGAAGTGTGTGTCACAGCTGTTCAGGCAGATAAAGTCACAAACAGAAAGGCTTGAACTTCTCATGAATGAAAAGCATGATCAAGGTGAAGTTCGCACTAAATACAAAGAATGGATGTCAACTTACGAGGACTTGCTCAAAGAGAACAGCGAGTACTGTAGTTTGCTGTCCACAGAGGAACTACAGGAATATCTGGACAATAGTTGGGACAGTAGAGATACCTACCTGAAGAACTTCAAGGTGTATTACTCCAACTGGGAAGCTGTCCAGTCACAGAAGGAGCAAGAATTCCGATATCAAGGCCAACGCCATGGCACCAAGACCATGGAAAACCTGACAAGCGTCTCACGCATGAGCGGGAGGGCCTCAAGAGCTTCCGTTGCCAGTGCAGTATCATCGGCACGTCTGAGGGCAGAACAGGAGAAAGCAGCTTTGGAGGCAAGAATCAAGGCACTCAAGAGGAGACAAGAGATAGACATGGCAAGGTTTAAATTAAGGCTAGAAGAAGAGGAGCTGGATTTGACTACTGAACTGGACATTGTGCAAGCAAAGGAAAGAGTTTTAGATAATTTTGAATTGCAACCCAATGCAGGTTCAATTAGGGATCCAAATTCAGTTCAGCAGTTACATGATAATGCCGTAGCACACCCAAATAACGAGTCAGATTGTGTAGAGAAGAAAATTATTGATCAATCCACACTTCATGTAAATGTTCCTTGTTTTGTGCCAGAGAGTAATAACCATAGTAGTTGTGCACAAGTACATGTTCAAGTTAAACATAGTGGTAATAGCTTATCATCCCATGGTAGTGTACCAGTGCCATTGTGTGTCAATAACAACAATTCTGTTTCAGGAGAAGATGACAAGCACTGCACCAACAACCGAAGTGAAACTGCCATGTCATCCAGTGACAACATTCTTCTCTCTGTTGTCAGACAACTAAAAAGGCCTACCCCAGAGATCAAGCGGTTTAGCGGGGAACCAGCTGAATACCGAAAATTCATCCGGCAGTTCAATACTAAAGTGGCAGTACACACTGAGAATGATGATGAGCGACTGAGCTATTTGGAGCAGTTCACTACTGGTGAGGCATATAGAGTTGTCTCGGGTTTCAGCCACCTTCCTGCCGAGAAAGGATACCCAGCAGCTCTAAAAGAATTGGAGTCCAGATATGGAGACGTGCATCTCATGGCCCACTCCTTCATCAAGAAAGCGCTTGACTGGCCGTGTGTTCGTCCTGATAACCCAAAGGCGCTCGATGACTTCTCAATTCTTCTGGTTGAATGCGAAAATGCTGTAAAATGCATCCAAGCAGTGAAGGTCCTCGAGTACCCTGACAACATGAGGAAGTTGGTGGGGAAACTACCATTTTATCTCCATGACAGATGGAGAAGCATCGTCCGACAAACTTTAGACAAAGGCGAGACTGTCCAATTCAGCCAACTGGTTCGATTTGTAAGGATGGAGGCAAAGAAGGTGATGGATCCAATGTTCGGCAAAGATGCAATGATCCAAGATGTGAAAGGCAAGGGTTCAAAGGTCATCACCCAACATGCAAATCGTTCAAAGGGCAGCTTCGCAACAGAGGTCTCAGGTGTCCAACCCGAGCAGACATGGCATAACAGAGAAAAGTACAACAGGTCGACAGCTTGGAAGTCTGGCAATCAAGAAGTGAAGAGAGCATGCATATATTGCAATGACACGGGCCATCTCACAGAAAAGTGCAAGCGTCTGTCTGGTTTGCCTCTGTCGGAAAGGACAGAGTTCGCAAAATCCAAAGGTCTATGTTTCGGATGTTTCAAGCGTGGACATCAAAGTAGGGAGTGTCGTCGTAGATCCGTGTGTAACATCTGCAGGCTTCGACATCCAACCTGCCTTCATGATGAAAACAGAGCCATTCCCAAGCCCGAGTCATGGCCTAGTCCAGATGGAAGCAAGGGTGAATGTGCAAATTTTGTGAACCATGCAGGTGGTAATACGAGGGCTGGCCAAAGGGGTCAGTGCACCATGGCAGTTGTACCAGTTCAAGTCAGATTGAGAGATGGCATCAAAGCTGTTAAGACATATGCATTCATGGATCCTGGAAGCACTGTTACCTTCTGCAGTGAGAGTTTAGCACAACAGTTGGGTGCAAGTGGTCCATGTAAATCCATCACTTTGGATACCATGGGGAACCCCTACTCCATGAAGACGTATCTCATCGATGGGCTTAAAGTCAGTGACTTGGACTTGAAGAATGAGGTTGACCTTCCGACTACATACACCAAAGGCACAATTCCAGTATCCCAGCACCATATCCCAAAGACAGAGGACATTTCCAAGTGGGACCATCTCAGAAGCATCAACTTGCCAGAAATAGATGCAGACATCGGACTCCTGCTTGGCAACAATGTAGCAGACGCCTACACGCCGTTTGATCTGAAGACTGGTCCAGCAGGTAGCCCTCATGCTGCAAGAACCATGCTTGGTTGGTGGTTTGGAATTTAGTAAGAGATGCAGATCAAGTACAGAGTGACGTAAGCTGTAGCTTCTCTGTAAACAAGGCTGAGGTCACAGCAATAGTCGAAGTTGATCAGCTGAGGCATCTGGATAAACTAGTCAGAGAGACCATCAACATGGACTTCCCTGAGAGGCTTATTGATGACAAGAAAGAGAATTCGCAAGAAGACATAAGATTCCTGGCATCGGTGAGCAAGTCAATCACTCACAGAGATGGTCACTACTGCATTGGTCTTCCTTTCAGAGCGGCTGATGTGAAACTACCCGAAAACAAGTCTATGGCATTGAAGCGCCTTGAGAGCCTCAAGAGGAAACTACAGAGGGACAGTGAATTCAGCGGTGACTACAAAGAGTTTATGTCAAAGATTATGAGTGCAGGCTATGCTGAACAAGTCCCACAGGAAGACCTACATCGGGCTGACGGCAGGGTGTGGTATATTCCACATCATGCTGTCTATCATCCCCGTAAGCCAAAGAAGATTAGAGTGGTCTTCGATTGTGCTGCTGTATACTTGGGTACATCTCTGAACAGCGTTCTACTTCAGGGACCAGATCTCACCAACAGTCTGCTAGGCGTACTCTTGAGATTCCGCCAAGAAGAGATAGCCGTAATGGGAGACATAGAGGCAATGTTTTTCCAGGTTCGAGTACCCAGAGAAGATCGCGACTGCCTCCGATTCTTCTGGTGGCCGAATGCAAATCTTGAGGAACATCCAGTCGTCTATCGCTTGAGAGTCCACCCTTTTGGAGCTGTGTCATCGCCGAGTTGCTCAAGCTTTGCCCTCAACCAGACTGTGGAGGACAATGGTGATCGGTACGAAGAGGCTTCATGTGAAGTAATGAAGAAAAGTTTCTATGTTGATGACTACCTTGTCTCTGTTGGTACAGAACAAGAAGCTACTCACCTGATTCAGAGTACCACAGCTCTGTGCAAAGATGGCGGCTTTCATCTGACAAAGTGGATGTCGAATAGCTATCAGGTTCTGCAGACGGTGCCACCAGAAGAGCGAGCGAAAGACGTAAGAGAGTTGTCAGTAGAAAATCAAAGCCTTCCCAATGAGCGAGCTCTGGGGGTGTATTGGTTTGTTGAGTCAGACACCTTGGGGTTCAAGGTTAAGTTGCCAGAACAGCCTGCTACCCGACGAGGAATACTGTCTATCACAAGTTCAGTTTATGATCCGTTGGGCATAGCAGCTCCGTTTGTGTTGAAAGCCAAGATTCTCCTACAGAGTCTTTGTCGGCGAAACATAGGATGGGATGAAAAGATCCAAGGAGAATCTCTTAGAATCTGGCATCAGTGGTTCAATGAGGTAAAGGACCTGGATCAGCTGAGGATCAGGAGATCCTACAAACCTTCGGGTTTTGGCCAGGTTGTCAGCTGTCAGCTTCACATCTTCGCAGATGCCAGCGACTTGGGCTACGGTGTGGCAGCCTATCTGCGGCTTTCTGATGAATCTGGGCACATCAGCTGTTCACTGGTGACTGGCAAGGCAAGGGTGGCCCCTTTGAAGAAGATCACAATCCCGCGTATGGAGTTGACAGCGGCGACAATTGCAGTTAAGCTTGGCAAAGTTCTTGCCCAAGAGCTCGACTGCGATATACACAGCACCTACTACTGGACAGACAGCCAGACGGTACTGCGGTACCTGGCAAATGAGAATTGCCGATTCCAGACCTTCGTTGCGAACCGCATTGCAGTCATAAGAGATGCCACTCGCTTGCATCAGTGGAAGTACGTGGACACCAAGTCCAATCCTGCTGATTGTGCAACACGTGGTCAGTCAGTGAATATATTTCTTCAATGCTCCATGTGGTTTGAGGGTCCAGCATTCCTGTCTCAGCCAGAAACAAAATGGCCTCAGCAAGACATACATCTGACCAAGCTACCAGATAATGATGTTGAGGTGAAGAAGACTGTGCTTATGACAGCAGAGGCACCCATCAATCCAGTCGACCGACTTCTGGAGCACTATTCTGATTGGACAAGACTAAGGCGAGGAGTTGCCTGGATACTGGTTTGGATGAAGCATCTCCAAGATAGAGTGGCTGCACACAACCAGTCGAAACGAGACTTAGCAAAGCAAGAGTCAGAGCAGCCAAACAAGGACAGAGTAAAGCAAACTCCTGCGTCAGAGACCAGAGAAGGTTTCCTTAATGCAGATAACCTTCAGGCGGCTGAGAGGGCTTTGGTGCACTATGTCCAGCAGAAACATTGGGCAGACGAAATCAAATTGCTCAAAAGGTCAGAGGGAACACCACTCTCGGCAGTAAAGAAGTCTTCTTCGTTGAGAAAGCTTGATCCTAAGCTTGTAGATGGCCTTCTACGTGTTGGTGGTCGAATTGAAAGAGCGAATCTTGAATTCGAGTCCAAGCACCAGATACTGCTGCCAAGAAACTCACTCGTATCCAGCCTGATTCTTCAGCATGTACACAAGTCAGTTGGTCATTTGGGGAAGAATTCTATCCTAGCAGAGCTTCGTCGGCAATACTGGATAATCGGGGCACCTTCCCTCATCAAAGGTATCGTCTCGAGGTGTGTCATTTGCAGGAGATATCAAGCCCCGGCTGAGCAGCAGAAAATGGCCAGTTTGCCGCAGGAGCGACTTGCGTTAAACGAGCCTCCGTTCAGTCATGTTGGAGTGGATTATTTTGGTCCCTTTGAGGTGAAGCGTGGTAGAAGTGTTGTGAAAAGATACGGGGTCATATTCACTTGCCTGACTTCACGAGCTGTCCATTTGGAGTTGGCACATTCACTTGACACAGATTCTTGCATCAACGCTATTCGCAGATTCATTGCCCGTCGTGGGTCAGTGAAGAGCATTCTCTCTGATAATGGGACCAATTTTGTTGGTGCGGAGCGTGAGATGCGAGAGTCGATAAAGACCTGGAATCATCAGAGAATCCACGACAGCTTGCTGCAGAAAGGCATATCCTGGCAGTTCAATCCCCCAACCGGATCGCATTTTGGAGGAATATGGGAAAGATTGATAAGAAGCGTAAGGAAGATCCTATACTCGCTGATGCGAGAGCAGAACGTCCAACTGAGTGATGAAGCTCTTCAGACTTTGTTGTGTGAAGTGGAGGCTATCATGAATGATCGACCGCTTACAGAATGCCCTAACAGTCCAAGTGATCTAGATGTTCTTACCCCGAACCACCTGCTGCTTCAACGATCGAGCCAGAGTCTTCCTCCTGGTTTGTTCAGCGATCGTGATAAATATCCTGTTAAGCAGTGGCGGCAAGTTCAGTATCTTGCTGACCTCTTTTGGAAGAGGTGGTCAAAGGAGTACCTGCCTCTACTTCAAGAAAGGCAGAAGTGGACTCACCCCAAACGGAATCTGGCCGTGGGAGATATTGTATTGGTGGTGGATTCTACTCCAAGAAACTCATGGGCACTGGGGAGAGTACTGGAAGTTGTCAAGGATAAGAAGGGACTTGTCAGGAGTGTCAGGTTGAAGACGAAAGCATCTACTCTGGTTCGTCCTGTGACAAAGTTGTGCCTGTTGGTTGAAGTCAGTGCTGAGAAGTAGTCAGTTTCATAGACAAAGATGTTCATTGTAGTTATGAAGTGTTGCATGTTTGAACGATTTATTAAGGTTTGGCCTGGTTAATAAGTGTTATGTAATTGTTCATTGGTTGATAAACAATTAGAGGGCTGGTATGTTGTGGCCAAATTTAGGTTTCGTCTTTTGCCAAGTGAGGGCGCTGTTCAAGATTACCGGTAGTACACATTTTAGAGCGATGGCTGCAAAACGTTTTAGCTGGTGATTTCTTTGCCCCTTTATACAGCAATTCCGCCAAGGTTTATTAAACGGTTGGTAAATTAGTTTGTTCTTAACCATATTATAGAGATTATGTAGTGATTAGTGCATGATTATTGTTGATTGTAAGCCTAAAGGATTGTCTGGTAACGTTATAATTGTCGGAGAGAAATGGGTTGCATAAAGTTATATGTACACATGTATGTGAAATTGTGCATGTCAAAACATCTAGAGAGCCACATGCATACAGTTTTGGAGATAAACAGGTTATTGAGCCATTCACCAATATTCTATTAATTAGTGCGAGTGTTGTAATAATACTGGGTTGGGTCAGTTTTGTAAACTCATGCTTATATATTTACTGCATTCTAATGAGCGAATATTTACTGAATGAGAAGTTACACGAACACTGGATAATTGCTAAAAACATATTTTATTTTCCATTTGTTATAGTCAATCTATGCTTAAGCCTGTGCCTGTAAATGATCAACTATACAAGTAAACAAGAGAGCGAGAATAAACAGTTTCTGGATCTGAATAAAGCATGGAATTGGCGTGGTAAATGTTTGGCAGATTCACCCACTAACCCTTGGTTGTTCCTCAACACTGGTCAAACTGCTATCTGTCGTAACCCGATCTGGTTCAGAAGAAGAACTTGTCGCAGCAAACTGGACATTGTGTACGGCCACGCCGCGTGTGTCGTTTCCTTTAGCTTCTGCACTTTTATTCTCTGCTCTGACAAGCATCTCTGCGACCTCCTCTCTCGTTATCCTGGACAATGCATCGGCATTGGCATTGACTCTGCCGGGACGGTACACAATGTCAAGATCAAACATGGCCAGATCACTTACCCATCGTTGACCATGTGCGTCAAGTTTTGCCGTTTTCAACACATAGGTCAAGGGGTTATTGTCGGTAGCGGCAGTGACTTTGTGGCCATACAAGTAGTCTCGAAACTTGATAGTCAGTGCCCAGTGTAGCGCTCTAAATTCCAGCTTGTGTGCCGGATACTTTTTCTCTGCTGAAGAAAGAGTCCTGCTAGCGTATGCGACAACCCGTTCCTTTCCGTCCTGTTGTTGTGTCAGCACGGCACCTAAACCCTCTAGAGATGCATCAGTCTGCACTACAAATGGCAGTGTGTAGTCTGCGTATGCCAAGACTGGAGTAGACGTTAACTTCGAAATCAGAGATCGAAATGCTACTTCACATTCATTGCTCCAGATGAATGGGGGGTCTTTGTTACCCCGCTTTCCTCCAATTAATTTGAAGAGAGGGTTGGCTATTTTCGCATAGTTGTGGATGAATTTCCTATAGTAGCCCGTCATACCAAGGAAACTTCGGACATCCTTCTTACTTTTTGGAGTCGGCCAGTCCTCTACCGCTGCAACCTTCTCAGGGTTAGTAGTAATCCCTTCAGCAGAAACAATGTGCCCGAGATATTGTACACTGCTCTTGAGGAAGTGACACTTCGACGGTTTGAGCTTAAGGTCGTGACGTCTCAGTTTTTGAAATACCTTTGCAAGGCGGGAGATATGTTCTTCAATGGTTGAACTGTAGATGATGATGTCATCAAGATAGAGAAGAACACTTTCAAAATTCATGTCGCTAAACACGGTGGACATTAGGCGTTGGAATGTGGCTGGGGCATTGACGAGACCAAACGGCATTCTGGTAAATTCAAACAGCCCCATAGGTGTCGTAAAAGCTGTCTTCGGTTGGTCCTTCTCTGCCACTCGAACTTGAAGATAGCCAGAAGTCAGATCCAAGCATGTAAAATACTTGGCTTTTCCTAAAGCATCCAAAGCTTCATCAATCCGTGGTAGTGGGTATGCATCACGAACAGTTCTGGAGTTTAGTTTGCGATAGTCAACGCAAAGCCTGATACTGCCATCTTTCTTCCGAACAATTACTACTGGTGAAGCAAACGGCCCTTACGAAAATGTCCTGTGGTATTCCTGTGGTATACCACACAATTACCACAGGACAGTCAAATACCACACAAATTTGTGTGGTATGTACCACAGGACATTGCTGCCCTGTGGTATTCCTGTGGTAATAAAATTAGATACCACACAAATTACCACAGGACAGTCATACAAAATGGTTTTGTGTGGTAATATACCACAGGATAGAGATGTCCTGTGGTATTCCTGTGGTATTTACTTGGATATCACACAAATTACCACAGGGCATGTCATACAAAATGGTTTTGTGTGGTAATATACCATAGGATACTACAGGACATTGCTGCCCTGTGGTATTCCTGTGGTAATAAAATTAGATACCACACAAATTACCACAGGACAGTCATACAAAATGGTTTTGTGTGGTAATATACCACAGGATAGAGATGTCCTGTGGTATTCCTGTGGTAAGTTACTGGGATATCACACAAATTACCACAGGGCATGTCATACAAAATGGTTTTGTGTGGTAATATACCATAGGATACTACAGGATAGAGATGTCCTGTGGTATATTCCTGTGGTATTTACTTAGATACCACACAAATTACCACAGGACACAAACATGTCATACAAATGGTTATGTGTGGTAAGTACCACAGGACATCTCTGCCCTGTGGTACTCATGTGTTGTAAATATCAAGAGACCACACAAGGACAGTAAGTACCGCAATATTGCCGTTATGTCCTGTGGTATCCCTGTGGTAAATGCTGAGATAACACACAAATTAAAGACATTGAAGTACTACATAATTAGTTCCCATCTTGTTGCCCTGTGGTATCCCTGTGGTATCCCTGTGGTACAAACTGAGATACCACACAGTACACATCGTACCACATAGATTGGGTTCCTACTACATCTCTGTCCTGTGGTATCCCTGTGGTACTCGAGTTAGATTTACTTTTGCTGTAATTTTCTAAGGGATTTTAATTTTGAGGGCAGGTAGAAATGGTAAATTGTTTCACAGAACTGTCTGCGGGTTTTTTTTGTGGACGCTGGAAGAAGATACCAGACAAGAAATGCTGTTCTTATTCCAGTTAATACACACATCACACAATCTCAAACTAAATGCTTATCTCTCAGTCATTGTGTACATACAGTGTACACAGCTCTGGTGCAGTATAGGCACACAATGGCTTGTGGTTGTCTTGCAAGGACATGTGAATGCCCTTTGACCCCTATACAGTGCATGCAAGTCTCAAGGTGCAATGACCTTGCATTAACTCTAGGCTTGGCTACTCCACATGCTGCATATTTTGAATTGGGTTGGGGAAAGAGCAGTTTATCAGTGGTATATGTACATCAATGTTTGCTAGAAAACTGCAACTATTCATAGTATAATGGTGACCCAGAACTGCCAAAATGTATCTCACATGCCTGTCAAGATATCATGACAAAATGACTTGAGTTTATGTATGTTTTGGTTGAAAACATAAGGCTTTCATTTGGACAGAACTTCATTGCATTCTGCATATAGTCCTGCTCTCATGGCTGTCGGTTGACTCGGTTGTGTGGTAAGTTTTTTTGTATTGACTTCAATGTTTAACATTTATATCGTGTCAATCTTGTATATACTTGTTGTGATCCTGTAATGTTATAGTCAACTGATTGCTTATTCCAATATGCAACTTACAATCAACACATTTTTGATCACATTGCATGTACTTTAGGGATAATAAGAAGACTTTATTAAAAACCAATGTAATGGAATATTAAAACATCATCATGGGTGCTTAAACAACTACAAACAATGTCAATGTAATGACTGAACATTTTGAAGGCTGAAAAGACTAGGTTTGTGATTGGTGCCATTCTTTAAGGTGTACGTCTTAAACTACGTTTGATTCTTTCAGATTATAGTCTTTGTTTTTTCCCTTGGTTTTGAACTTTGTTAATGATTTGTCCTTTTTGTAATTTTTATTTTTGTTCTCAATGCCAGGGAGTTGGTCAAGATTGAAGATCAGTTCAACCGTACTACTAGTGAAGAGATCAAATTTGTGGCTGCATGGTTGAAACAGATGTAGATGGGGGAATTCAGCAAACACCGAGAGGAGCATACGTACAGAGACTTTATAAATGAAGTCTTAATTGTTGATGTGATCGAACAAACTTGTGCATTATAAGGGTAAACTCTGGACACTAAGAAATGTTGAAGGACTTTTTTGTGTATACATGTTCATTATTCCTTTTCGCATTCGCACCACAAAGATTTTAACAGCTACCGGTAATTTTACTTGAACATAATTGTATTTGTAAGTCAAATACATTAGGTTTGAAACTAAGCAATCAGTAGTTTCTTTCCTCTTCTTGAATCAGTACAATTTGCAAATATCAAGCGAAGAGACTGTTCTATGACTTTTGTATCATCACATGTAAATCAAATGTGACAGAACCTAAATTCATTTGTTTAAAAAACCCAATAAACCCTTCCACTTTACTTAATCAAATTACGCACAAGTTGACTCAGAAATATATATAAAATAACTTGCTGACTTGCTGTTATTACCGTCATTATAGTTTAAGGACATGAAACTTCATTGCAAAGAAATGTATGAATGCTCCTTGAATCCAAAATTTGAATGTAACCTGAATCTACTTTGTTTGCTGTATATCTTAAAAATCGACACAAGTACATGTAGGATTGGTGGTGGTGGTGGTGGAAGGGCTTTCAATAAACAACAATCTAAAAGAGCATATTTAAAGGGTTTTAGTGCATCACTTTAATTTCAAAGTGCCATGTTTTTACAGGAATATTCAACAGAAGAAAGTGGTACTCATTGAAAGGGAAATACCACATGATCGATACCACAGGAACAAGTACTGGGAACATGTATCACAGGAACATGTTACCACAGGAATGGTACCACAGGAATATAGTACCACAGGTACCACAGGAATAGTTCAACAGGTACCGCAGGAAAAAAGTACCGCAGGAAAAAAAGTACCACAGGGAAAAAAGTACCGCAGGGAAAAAAGTACCGCAGGAAAAAAAGTACGGCAGGAAAAAAAGTACCGCAGGAAAAAAAGTACCGCAGGAAAAGAGTACCGCAGGAAAAAAAGTACCGCAGGGAAAAAAGTACCGCAGGGAAAAAAGTACCGCAGGAAAAAAAGTACCGCAGGAAAAAAAGTACCGCAGGAAAAAAAGTACCGCAGGAAAAAAGTACCGCAGGAAAAAAGTACTGCAGGAAAAAGTACCACAGGAATACCACAGGAATTTGTCCTGTGGTAATGTCCCAAAAAATGACAGGACATTTCCTGTGGTACTGTCCTGTGGTATTTTTTGTGGTAATACCACAGGACATTTTCGTAAGGGGGGCTCTGGCTCGGCTTGATGACTTTAGTCCTTGCAAGATCTTCTATGTGCTTACGGACCTCTTGAAACTCTGCTGGTGCAATGCGTCTGTACGGGATGCGGAAGGGGGTTGGGTCACTCAGGGGGATTTCGTGATCGACTGTCAAGGTCATGCCGATATCGAGCGAATCTTTGGAGAAAACGTCAGCATTTTGTCTGAGGACATCTTCTATAGCGATTCTTTCTGGGGGAGTCAGATCACCAATATCGACGTCTGGCAAGGGGTTTTCATCCGAAGCTGTTTGTTGAAAAGCCACTATATCAGCAGTCTCCGGATCTGGCGTGGAGTGAACAACTTGGATACAGGACAGCCATGCCACAACTGCATTCCTTCTAACGGTCACCGTCTGGTGAGACAAGTTGCACAGCCGAATAGGCACTTTACAGTCTCGAACCTCTACCAACATCTGCCCAACAGCTAGACTATTGTTGCTTTTACCCTCCACCAGTGCTGTGATGCACCGGCCTTTAGTAGATTTTGGAGCTTTGGTCGTTATGATAACTTCTGCTCCAGGCTGTACTTCAAGCGAACGTCGTCCTGCGTATCGAAGCTGACCAATCTCTCCATTGGTGCGAGCAATGTCTATGCCGTCTGTATTTACGCACTGGAATGCCGAATACCAGTTGGCAGACTTGTGGGCTCTTGTCATGAAACCGCGGCCATATTTACTGTGTAGGACGTCCCTCACTGCTAGGATCACATTCGTCCCAAGAAGGAGAGGTGTTGACCGTCTGAACTGGGTCATCGGAACTACTAACGCAGGGATGTTTCTGATCTTTTCACCAATGGCATCAATATTGAGGAGGATATACCCCCGATGAGGGACATTCTGGCCGCCAGCGCCCTTGATGACGATATCGGTTTTCTTCAAAACTTGTCGTTTAAGTTCAGGATGACTCGAGAAGAAATCGTCTGTAATGGTAGTTACCTGTGAACCAGTGTCAAGCAGAGCCTGACAACTCCTCCCTGAGACGACTACATCTGTGGTACTTACTGGTCCCACCATTTGCTCTTCATCTGGCTGACATCCTGGACTATTTTGAAGAGAGATCATCTTCGATTTACTCAAGCTTGTCGTTTCCATTTTAGGGCTCTCCTTACTAGTAATACCTGCCAATTGCCCATCATCAACAGGTTTTTCTAGTTTAAATGCATCTGCTGTTTTCCTTGATCTGTGGGGAAGTTGGTCTGTCGTCTTGGGGCTCTACACTGTCGAGCAAAGTGGCCGACTTCATTGCAATTGTAGCATCTCTGGCCTTGTCTTGTGGCAGGGATACGACGGGATTGACTCGTATCTCTATTGATCTTCGTGGGGGGTCCTTGACTGAGGAAATTCTCGATTTTGTGGACACGCTGACCCAGAGAATGTTGGCCATCTACGACTTGATCCAACGTGGACATATGCTTCTTCATCATATTCGTCAGTTCCTCCAATTGTTTGTTGACATCTGGGACGACTTGATTATATGATTGTGGGGCCAGCTTCTTCTCCGGTTGATTTGTCGTCATCTGCTGGTGTTGGGATGTTGAGCTGTTGGCCTCTGCAGTCTGTTGATGGATGGAGTACTGGTAGCGCCTTGTTTCTCGTACTTGAGAGAATTCCTCGTTTATTACTCGCAACTCCCTTCTCAGTGTTTTGAAGCTCATACAGCGAGGCTGCATTGGTGCAAGACGTTGCCGGACTGCGTTGTCACAGAGACCAGACATGAATTGTGTTGTCAGGAGTACATCACGATCTTCACCGAGGGAACTTTGCCTCCCTTGCCGCTTTTGGATGGCCTCTACGTTTCTCAGTAAGGTCTCGAGAGCAATGGCATATTCGATAGCCGTCTCCTCTGGCCGCTGTCGTCTCGAGAAAAATGTCGCTATGGGGGCAGACGCAGCACTTCCTTCTCCAAATTCCTCTAGGAGTTCCGAGATGGCCTCCTCTGCTGTGGTGGTCCCGCGGCTCTCCAAGTTCAGCACCACATCTCGAGCGTCAGCTTTCGTATGTCGAACGACTTCCTGGAATTTGACTCGCTCTGGTTGGGATCCTTTTACTTCTAGAAGGTACCTCATGTCACGAGCCCAGTCTTCGACTCGAAGTCCATGCTTCTTCGAACTAGAACCGCTAAATGTGGGGACGTCCTTCAACTGGTGAGCGGTGTAGGTCCCTGGTGTCTGGTGGCTGGGAGTTGACTTAGAAAGTGGGTCAAAATCTGCCATCTGTATGCTGTATGGATAGGGACTAGATGTAGGCTGGTGGAGGTTGTGTTGAGCACCAGATGGAATGGCCTGGTGGTGAGGGCTTGGTGTTGCACCCTGCATCCCTGTCATGGTTGTTGGATGTGGCAGAAAAGGTGTATTCTGCCCATGGAAGGTTAGGTTGGCTGGACTCGGGGTTTCCGTCATCATGTACTGCAAACGTTTTTCAACTTGAAGCACTGTGTTGGTTTTTCGTTAATTTTGTATTTATTTATTTAATTTTTTTTTTGAATTTTTTTTTTTTTATATTGTCTAGGCGCAAAAAAAACAAAACACTCTGTCCCAGATGAATAATCAAAAAACAGTTGGCTAAATTCTAAAAGAGAATTTTTCTTCCTGCCCGGATTCTCCACCAAAAAAATGTAACCCGGAAAAATGGCACAGTTGAATAAGTGAATAAAAAAATAAGAAAACCGCTTAGAGTTGGGGAACTCGCTTGTTAAAAATGAGAGAAAAACCAGGATCGATAGGAAAAGGTCGCGAACTATTCTTAAACAAATAGGGACAACAAAAGAAAATTTGGTTTACCTTCCAAGACAAAATGACTTATTTAATTTTCTCAAACAAACCTTCTGATGAGATCCAGATAACAAAATAACAAACTTTCCAAAAAAATATTACTTTCGCCTAACGGAAAAAAAACCAACACAGCACTAAAGTGAAATATAATCTACAGACAATCAAACATCTACCTGTAAATCAAACAAATAAAAGAAAACTGATTAAGAATACATACTAAATTTAAACTACTTTAGCAAAATCACTCTAAAAGTCTCTTGTTTCTACAGTCTAATAAAAACATAGGTAATTTCTGTGAACAAAATATTAGCTTCACCGTACACTATTAAATCCATCAGTTTTGCCCAGCTCAACAGTTAATGCACCAAGAACCCCACTAGTTGTGTAACATCAAAGTGATCACATATCAATTTCATCGGTACACTAGAAATGGGAACAGCCACACTGTAGTCATTGATAACAGAATATCGATAAGCATACTTGCAACACTAGTCATCGATAAACCCACTTCCTAAACTACAACATTACACCCAGCAAATAGCCGGCTGGACTGCCAACTGGCAGTTTACTCCAGCCTGTCCAGTGTAAATCAACATCCCAGACAGGGGTCTGCTTGTTCCACTGGAGGTCTTTTTCGTCCTATGTCTGGCATATACTAATGGCCTTAACAGATGTTCCTAGCTCGCCTCCTACTTCGATATTCTGAAACACATGTACCAAGTAGGTGGAACTACATGATTATGGAGGGGAACTTTCACTAAATATATTCTAACTTAAAGAACTAATTTGGTTACAATACTTATAAAGTTCTAAACGAAACACTTGACCAATTTCTAAATAATAACAATGATTGAAGTTCAATAAGAGTCACAAGCAGGGATATTATAATAATTCCAATATAACTTGAAACACCTAGAGGTAATCCTTATTCATTCAATACAATGTGCTAAACTAGAAGGAAAGATAATTTGCTTCAACATTGACTACTTTCTTTAACTCCCCAGATCTCATTACAAAGACAAATTAAGTCGATTCTATTTCTAACTACAAATGAATCAGCATTAGGAGAAACTATTAAGATAACAACAAGGCTATAATTGACAAACATAATAAGAAAACTCACCAGAACGATTGAGCGGTATGGGAAAGGGAGAAAGCAGCTGTCCAGTATAGGTGTGTATTGTTCGCTGCTCACCTGCTCACTGACTAGCCATGCACATGGTTAGTGCCAGGACAACTACAACGGTCTGGTGCTCTTAAACAATCAACTAAAATATGCACAGTGAACTTTGGGTACTAGAGAGAAGTCTGAGGCTCTTATACAATTAAACTAACATATGTACAGTGGACTTTGGGTACTAGACAGGGGTGCCACTCCTAGGACTATTTTGCAAAGGAAAATAAAAAACACATAAATTCTCTAAGGGGGAACTCACGCTATAATAAGACAGTGGAATTTCACTCCATTACACTTGCATAATGATCAAGGGGCATTTTGGGGTAAAAGTTGGGAAAGAGACTTTTTATAATAATTCAGGTTATGTTGAGTTTTTAACCGTCTAATTTGCATAATTTGCATAATTGCCAAATTGCCAATTTTGGACACTTTTTGAATCATTTTCTGCAACAACTCTGTAACCAGGCAGGTAAAAATTATTTGTCTATACCTACGTTTTGAAGGTCAGGGAATGTGATAAATGCATTTATAAGGTAATTAGTGGTAACCCTACTCCTAAATATGCAAATTATCCGCCGCCATTAGAAACAAATCGTTTTTCTCAAATATATCTGTAACTGGACAAGTAAACACGACAAATGAGGTAGACCTATGCTTTGAGAGTGGGTGATGAGGTCAACTCTTGAGATAGGATCGAAATATGGTTGAGTAAAGGTATACAAATCACCTTTTGAAGGTGAAATTCCTTAGAACATTCAATTTCTAATTGTTCCCAATTCTTATTCTTCAAACGCTAAGGAATCTAAAATATGCTTTATTTTGCGGTATACATAACCCTAAAAAGTAATTAAAAATCAATTAATTTGTACTAGTATTTACTACATTTCCCACCAACAGTTTTACCCAGAAACAGATGTTTTAAAAATAGGTAGGGGACAAATTCAGAAACTGCGTCAGAGAATCAACCAATCACAACAGGTTTTACATAGAGTATTATGAACCACACCTACACATATATACTTGAATTTAATCTTGAAGTTAATCGGTCAACTTTAAGTTAATT
Source organism: Crossaster papposus (assembly GCA_037893245.1). Taxonomy (NCBI): domain Eukaryota; kingdom Metazoa; phylum Echinodermata; class Asteroidea; order Velatida; family Solasteridae; genus Crossaster; species Crossaster papposus. Next base: position 644,775 of record JBAIAA010000235.1, on the reverse strand, counting down.
TATAAGTTAATCTTCACATACATTTGAAAGTTAATTTGAAAAATGTGTGTAGATTTGTTATATATTTTTCTCTATTAGACTATTAGAGTGACATACCGTTCCTCCCTATCCTCAACATTCAATAATAAATTCACCACATATTTCAGATTCAGGGTACGCTGGAAACATATTTCCCCTGTCATGAAAATATTACCTAGGTACGGCCTACTTACTAAATGCCTGTCTAAACAATTCAATATGATTACTTACTGTTTACTCTAAATTCTGCCTCCACGCTCTAGCCAATCGTAATCAGTAAACATGGATTTCCATCAAGGATTCCCTGAAAATCACAAATTATTTTGTGTGCACCAGATAATTTTTGTTTTTAATGTCCCTTCAGGGGCTCCGTACTTACTGGACTCCCCGAAAAAAAAAATGCGACGCCGAAAAAAAAAAATGCGACGCGGAAAAAAAAAATGCGACGCCGAAAAAAAAAAATGCGACGCCACAAAAAAAAAATTTAAAAAAAAAAAAAAAAAAAATTTAAAAAAAAAAATATTCTACAAAAAAAAAAAAATATTCTACCAAAAAAAAAAAAAAATTTAAAAAAAAAAAAAAAAAAAAATTAAAAAAAAAAAAAATATTCTACCAAAAAAAAAAATACTTAAAACAAAAAAACAAAAAAATACTTAAAAAAAAAAAAATATTCTAAAAAAAAATAAAAAATCTTAACAAAAAAAAAAACAACAAAAAAAAAAAAAAAAAAAATTAAAAAATAAAATAAAAATTACACTAAAAAAAAAAATATAACGCCCGATTTTTTTTTCAATCGTTGGCACATATAGAACACCATAGTTTCCTGCTATCTTCAAGACGTTCTCCAAGTCTGAAGGACGTACCAGAAGAGCAGCCCTGCTGACGGCAAAGGAACTCAGCTCCTCAAGCCGAACGAGCCAGCCCTCAGCAATCTCGCTAGACGAGACACATACGGAATTATGTACCAATTGGCATCTCACACCCACCTCCTGGTGTCGGCGTTATGTCTGCATACGTAGTGGCTCTACGGGTAAGATAATTAGCGCTGTAGACCCCCCCCCCCCCCCCAACAGCCGTATGGGAGGGGTCTACCCGGCCGTAGAGCATCACTCCCTCCTCCCCACGAGGGCTCAATGCAGACTTCAACTGCCATAGCACTCGAGAAAAGAGGAAGCTAAGATGGCGGCCGCGCCAGGCTGCGTGGCATGGTGGGTAGCCTATTGTGTAAACGGGTAAGTATGTGTGAACTGGTAAGTATATTCGCTAGTAGACCCCCTCCCAGTACGGCTGTAGGAGGTGCAGGGGGGGGGGGGGATTTAATAATAATAATAATAATAATGGCATTTATAAAGCGCATTTTCCCAAAGGTTTCAATGCGCTTTAACCCAATTTTCATACAAATGAAAGGCTTAACCAGCCTGCGCCGGGTTTATTTTCAAGTTACTGAGACCACTGGCGGAATTAGTTTTCATCAAAAAAGTTTTTATTTTTTGTTTAGTAAAATATTCCAGTTTTAATAATGCAATTACTACTACAAGAGATGCCAACACTAGTTTATTAGGTTCGTTATTTAAATGTTTTTGCCGGCATTCCGTCGCTCTGCAGTCGTGTACGTACTTTATGCGCTTTCCAAGATATTTTGTCAAGTATTTGGCATGTTTTGGGCAACTTTTGTGTTCCCAATTCATCTTTTTATTGGCAATATGCATAGGTCGTTGGGGCGTTAGAACGACAGACAAAATCAAAAATTTCAAAAAAGAGTGAAAACGCCCCAATTATTGGGTCTACCCACTGACCTCTATAGAGGTCAGTGGGTCTACCCCTCTCCTACATGTAGTAGGCCTACAGAGGGCGCTCTACTGAGCATCTTGATCTTCTTGATCTTGATCGTTACATGGCAACGGACAAAAGAGATGTCCATGTAGAGCCACGGGAGAGGGATGAGTAGTCTACTCTTTGCTTGGTTGGGGCCTAAGACGGATGAAGTCGATAATCTGGTTTTTAAAACTGATGCGCAACTGGAACGTGAAACAACCTTATGTGTACGTGTGTGGAAGGGTTAGGGTTAATTTATACTACTAGGCCACATCATGGGTCTGCATGAATATGGCTGCAGCCCGCTAATCCATCCGGAATCGAATGCTGCTGTCGGCTGTGCTATGCTGTAGAATACGGCCTGTGTGACAGCTACACATTAAAGTCCATTGTGCAGTGCAGCTACTGCAAAAAGGCTGCTGTTCAGTCTTTTGTATAATCTGTGCAGTGAGAAATTAATACCAACGTCAAGGGGTTAAAGTAAAGTCATTTTATGAAAAGGAGGTTTTTTTCTTGGCAGGTCAAGCTGAATCCCTGAGCCCAGGTGAGGATGTCTTCTGTTTTTGTGCAAGTTGGGCAGTGTGGGAACCAAGTTGGCAACGAGTTTTACAAAACAGTGAACAAGCTTCAGAACCAGAGGTTAGGGTAATTCCATTTTACTGAACCTGCCCCAGAACAGTGCTTGGTTCCTTGAAATTGTATTTCTCCTGTATAAAACTCATATTCATAAATACCTTAGACAGTTTACCGATTCCCATTGGTCGAGAGCCCGTCACATGACCGGTTTTAAACAGATGATGAAATACGGGGGCCAGTTTTAAACACTTTTCCAAAGTCACATGAAATTTGGACGTTCGTGAAATCTAGTACTAGTACCTTACAGTTACACTTTCATTGGCTGAAACCTCACAACTCGTGAGCAATACCACAAACGGGCTCGTACTTTGTAGTCCTTAATTCAAACTGTATTGTCCATATTAGGAGTTAGCTTACCTCATGGACCAATCACGCAAGCCAGGATATTCGAGGATACCATTATAGCTAGAGGGTGTTTCACAAAATATGAAGTTATTGAAGTATAATTATTTAACAAAATTGTTGGAAACTGATATTTGTTTTGACGTCTTTTACCCAAAAGGTATTTATGAATGGGAATAAATAAGTGGTTGGCCGGTATTAAACGTACGTTATTAAAAAAGTTTTAGGAAGGAAGATAACATTCCCCTACAATGCTATTTCTTGCACTTCAAGTAGTTCAATCGGATCATTCGGATGTATCCGTTAACAAGTGATGGCTATTTAAAGTTCGCATTTATCAATATGTCACCAAAGTAAAATATTGAGAGAAAAAACGTTGAAGTTTCGAGTTTTGTACATGTGATATTGAAAAATATCAATTGTTTTTCCATATAAACACTTCTTCCTCATTTTGTCAGAATTCCTTTAATATAACTTGTTTGATGTATATTTTTTCCAGACCAATATTTTTAAGTGAAGATGATAAATGGAGATCGATTAATGTGGACAGTGAAGCAAAAGTTGTCAATAGTATCTTCTGTGTCAACAAAACGCGGTAAGAAGCTGAATTAGTTTAACCCTAACGATCCTGAATCCTCCAAAATCAATATAATTTTGCACACACCCTAGGCAGTTGGGGTTAACAAATAAAGGAATACAATAAGCGATGACGGGTTGAACAGTGGAGTGTCAGGGCCGAGCGGTTAAGATCTGGGTTTTCTGTTCCGCAAAGCGTGAGTTCGAGTCCCGGTGTCGACACGTGTGTCCTTAAGCAAGGCAATTAAACCACTATTGCTTCGTCCTTCGGATGGGACGTAAAGCCGTAGGTCCTGTGTGTGTGTATAATGTATATATTGAAGCTGGACACGCACGTAAAATAACCCAGTCACACTTATTGCTAAAGAGAAGGGGCTCGCCCCGGTTTTTCTGGCATTTCGTTACTGGTTTCTTCAGACTTACGAGCTACAGTGCCTACAGTGCCTACAGAATCCTCGGTTTCATTGCCGAAAAGAAATAATAATAATAATAATAATTACATAACCTGGACCTGGTTCTTATTTTTATAATAATAATGATGGGTTAAACTTTGGACAGCTCAGTTAAATGATATTTACTAAAAAATACAACCCCCTTCCTAAATCCAGCCATTCCTGATATTTCAAGCATTTACCAATTGTGTTTCCTACCTTTAACCGTTGGAGATGAATTGCATGACTGTAATGAATACATTCATTCACAGAAGTGATAACAATTTGCTCAGCAATTTTGCCATTTTTATTTTTTACCATTTTTTCATGATCTTACAGTTTAAGAGAATCAAACATTATCAGGGGCAGACACGGAAGAGGATCCAATTGGGCTTTGGGTAAGTTCAGTTTTTTAGAAGTTAAAAGTATTTCTGCCATCTTATTATCTTATTATCGGTGTAAAACAAAAAAATACTGTTATAATATTTTGTAGTAAATTGTATCTACATGTTGTCAACCTCATTAGTACAAGGGTAAATAATACACGTACATGTAGTGCCTAATTTTTGTTTCACCTCAACAAAGTTTTTTGGGCACTTATCAGTCCTAAATCCTGTAATTGTATAACCGTATATTACATGTAAAGTTTCACCCCGTCAATTTGATTTTGTTTGTCGTGGCAATCAAATGAATAACACTTAACTTTTACAGTCACCTATATAGCCCCCTCCCCCCCCCCCTCCCCAAATGGTAGTTTAAATCCGCCCGTGGTGAGGCATGTGTTTCTATGGATGCAACATCTTCCACATAGTTGGCATTTAATCTATAATCTTGCCGAATATGAACCTTTACATTTATTGACATTTTTCAAAATTTGTTCATATGTAGGTTACCATGGAATTGGTAAAGATAAGATTCTGTCGCATACCCTTGAGGCACTACGTAGAGAAGTAGAACGTTGTGATAGCTACAGTGGTACTGTCATCATTCACAGCTTAGGCGGTGGCACTGGTTCAGGTACATGTAGGCTTTCATCCAAAAAGTCATCAATTTTTGTTTATGTCAACAATATACATGGATGTTTAAATTTGTGATAGGAGACTAGGACACTATGGTTACTGGACTTAAGTTAAGCATATGGTGTTGGGATTTGCCAGGATGGGTATGGTTCCTAGTAAATTACGCTAGGTAGTTAGGGTTAATGAAAATTACATGTATTTATTGCTTTGAGGGTTCCTCATCGTCTTTTTGATTGTACAGGGAAATTGTTTTACAGATTATGGATTTGGCTACCACGTTCTCTATAGCCTTGGGGCGTTTATCCCAAGAGAAAAATATAGTTGAATCTAGTGCACATATACAGTTGGAATACCGAACTGCACTGGCTTATTTGTAATACGTTTAATATTATATTTTTGTATGTGCAGGATTAGGTTCTCATCTGTGTGAGAGTATAAGGGATGAGTATCCTCTAGCCTACATTTTGTCCGCTGCTATTGCACCTCATATTACTGGAGAAAGTCCGTTGCAGCACTATAATGTTATCCTGTCTTTAGCATGGCTTCAGAGGTAAGTGCAGTATATTTGGCCATTTATAAAAGAAGTAAAACCGGGAATGGTCTCATTTCATCTCGTCATACACTACAATTCCAACCAGTTCACGGCGAAATTATTTTGACATTGAAAGTTTAAAAAAGCAATATCATTTTGTTTTTCTTCTTTTCCCCCAGGTTTTCAGATGCTATTGTTATTTTCAAAAACGATGAAATTCTCCGCCAAACAGCAGGAGTCAGTCTAACAAAGCCAAGAAAAGGTTCCCAATTGCAAGAGACATCATTAGCTGACATGAATACCTACATTAGTAATTGCCTTGCTGGAGTGTTTCTTCCACTTGATACATGTAAGAAGAAAGGGAACAGGTATGTGTGCAATGCTCTGATATATGTTAGGCCCTTGATCACAAACCTGTGACCCCCGAGCTGCTTTGAGTGAGAAACTGGGATTCCTCTCCGAGGCGAGCGGGCTTGGATTAGGGGAACTAAGTAGAAGCCTGACTCGTGGGGTTTGTCCTGAACTTTAAGAAAAGGAGCAGTTTGCCAGGCAATAGCCTCACTGTCACCAAACAAAACCTCGGCAATTCAAAGGGCGTGCTGCTGGTAATTCCTTCTGCGGTCTATTATTGTCAGCTACTCATCATTGATAGCGGCTATGTATTCATGACCTAGAGTGTCAGTGTGTGATGCTGACTTATAGTGCGTGATGCTGACTTATAGTGCGTGATGCTGACTTATAGTGCGTGATGCTGACTTATAGTGCGTGATGCTGACTTATAGTGCGTGATGCTGACTTATAGTGCGTGATGCTGACTTATAGTGCGTGATGCTGACTTATAGTGCGTGATGCTGACTTATAGTGCGTGATGCTGACTTATAGTGCGTGATGCTGACTTATGGTGCGTGATGCTGACTTATAGTGCGTGATGCTGACTTATGGTGCGTGATGCTGACTTATGGTGCGTGATGCTGACTTATGGTGCGTGATGCTGACTTATGGTGCGTGATGCTGACTTATGGTGCGTGATGCTGAATTATGGTGCGTGATGCTGACTTATGGTGCGTGATGCTGACTTATGGTGCGTGATGCTGACTTATGGTGCGTGATGCTGACTTATGGTGCGTGATGCTGACTTATAGTGCGTGATGTTGACTTATAGTGCGTGATGTTGACTTAGCTGCATAAATGGCACAGGCTTGTCAAAATGTTGCATGTTGCTGCATTCGGCGTTTCTTCCCAAAATACCCTGGGGGTTAGGGTTGCAAAAATAATGATTAAATCATTTTTTATCAACAGTTATGGAATTTGCATTGGCAATGAGCCCTGGGAGATGACCCGGTCTGTTTGTCCTATGCCAGCATACAAACTTCTACATACTGCATGTGTTGGTAAAAGGTATATATATTTTTTTCTTAACACCCCCATAAATAAAAACCCAATGCTATAAACCACAGGCATTAGGATTCCATTTTTTGGATCTGTTTTTTTTGTACTGTTAATATTAGATGATGAAAATAGTGCTGAAAAGCTGTTCCCCCTTGAATTTGAATTTTTTTTCTTCACTGAGTGAAAGCTGAATAATTTTTCTGTTATTTTTTACAAAAAACACCTGACCCCGGGTGTAAGGCCGTCATGATGACAGCCGTCATTGATTTCATTTGCAAGCACAAGAATTTTATTGCTCAATTAAAAAAAATACTGTTACTTAAAGGTAGAATACACTATTTGCAGATATTGAAAAAATTTACTACCGAATTATTGGGAAATATTGATTGTAGGCATCCAGCAAAATGATTTTATAAACAAAACTTTGCGATTGCCGGATGGCGATTGCGAAGAAAACAAGAACCACTGCCTGACGCCGGTTGAAAACGAACGCCGCTTTCCTTGGCATCCGGATTGTAAATCTTTGAACAAGTCAGTTTATATTTACTATAAAATACAACCCTCCAAATCCACCGATCATGATAATTCAAGCAATTACCAATGGTGTATTTATTTATAATGTATATTGTTTTTCGTTTTTCTACAGCAGGTCGTCATGGAAAGCTGTCACGGAAGGTCTTGTCAGCACTCTTAACAGATATGATCAATATGGAAACCAAGTATCCTTTGTTACTCCTGAAACATGTAACATTTCGTCACCGTATCACCACAAAGTTACACAAATGTCACGTGATATGCGCGACCCACTTTCAGCGTTTTTACAAAGTAACACAAAGACTATATCTAATACACACGGATAGCGTCACCTCGTGAACTCACAAATCGCACTGCGTTTGAGTTTTCAACAAAGTGACGCTATCCGTGTGTATTAGCTATATGCTTTACAATACTTCTTTATGTACTTTACGTTACTTCGTATGATGGTGTGTATTAGCTATATGCTTTACGTTCGTTTAAAAAGACAGAAGTTGGTCGTGCGTATCGCATGAAATTTGCGTTACTTCCTGGGGATGGTGACAACTTGAAAGGTTTGCATGTTACGTAAACATAGAATGCCTTGACCCAGTGGTTCTAACGTTTGACTCGTGTATGATGGTACGTGCGTTCGAGTTTTCAACGAACTGACGCTATCCGTGTGTTGGTCGTGCGTATTCATGATATTTGCGTTACTTCATGGTGATGGTGATGGTGACAATTTGAAAGGTTTGCATGTTACGTAAACATAAAATGCCTAATTGACCCAATGGTTGCAGCGTTTCGTGTATGATGGTACATGGGTTCGAACCCTGCCAGAAACATGGTGTTTGTGCCCTTGGGCAATACAGTTAATTACAATTCCGCTTTCTCCCAATAATGTTAGTTCTTATATAGCGCTTTAGACTCCCACAATGTGGGTGTATCAAAGCGCTTTACAACTATATTATCCCTGTTCACCAGGAACGAGACCATTTCTGCAGCAGCTCAAGATCAGCGCATGTGGTCTCTACCTTCACAGGTACCCATTACTCCTGGGTGCATGGAGAGAGGCAATTGTAGCAAAGTGTCTTGCCCAAGAACACAAGCACCATGTTGCCCTGCCAGGGTTCGAACCCACGTACCATCGTACAGGAGTCAAACACGATAATCACTGGACCACAGTGCCCTACAGTGCCCCTATTTTTAGAGGGGGCTTTGTTTTTGTTATAGTGAATGAGATAAATTGACATGGACTTACTCTCACAATCCCAAACCCTCCAAATCTAATACAATTTTGCACACACCCAAGGGTGTTAGAGTTAAGTTATAAATACATGTATGACCATTTTCTTAACTTTCTTATTCCATCTTATGATATATTTTCTTAACTTGCTTTGTATTCAGTTTTTCTCGCTAGCTAATTTAGCTGTGATCCGAGGTGATACCAATCTTTCTTCCATTAAGACTGTTGAAGACAAATTAAAAGCAGGCTACAATTGCGTCGGATGGAACCCATTTCCAGTCGACTTCTGGACAGGTATATTTTGGCTGTACAACTATGGAAATCAAAATAGGGGCCAATTTCATTGAGCTGCTAAAGCACAAACATTCACTTAAGCACAAAAATCCTTTATGTGGTTGTAAACTTAGTTAACAACGGCTACTAATATAATCACAAACAGTGTACATCACATGGAGTTTGTAGCTGGTAAGCTGGCTTTACTATAAGCAAGGATTTTGTGTGCTTAGGGTTAGGGTTAGGGTAAACTTTTCAGGCATAGCGTCTTCACGCAGCCAACTACCCATTCAGTAGTCGCACTGGCCTGCGTTGCATATCTAATTACGCTGCTTCACAAAGGAATTTCGTGCGTGCTCGTAGTACGTGTTGATAATCGCAGTTCTGCGATCGCTGATTGGCTCCCGGCCTAGGAAAGCCTGCGGAGAAATAAACAGCTGGATGCAGTTTGCAATGACGAATGCGTGAGTTAGGGAGCTAGTCTATAATCGGGTCGTTAGCGGCAGACGCGTGCACTGCGTGAAAAGAAGACGCGACGTGCACAGTCAAATATGCATTTGTCTTTGGCAAAGACAAGGGTGGGACTTGAAGCCAATTGTTTTTGTCCCACGGGACAACATCAGTGTACAGTGTAAATACACGTCGGTGAAGGTCCAAAATCTTTAAGCAAACTTGAATCCTCGATCCTGATTTGGTCGATTAATGGCAACAACAGTGTGATATGACACTTTATAACACACCTCTTGCTAGTTCTGTATTCTGGTTGGCTGAGACACGGTCACGTGCGGTTAACTAATATAGGCTAGTGCATGAGATTTGCGCAACCGTAAATTTGTGGGAAGTAGTTCCCGAAGCGGGCAATAGACTTAAATTGTTTGACTGGTTACAGCGCCCTCAAGAGGTTTGCCAGGCTCATCTTAATATGAAAAATAGCAGCGTCTGGATCGGTCAAGATTATTTCATATTTTGGACCGAGGTGTGTTATAAAACACATATGGACTGGCATGATTCGGTCACTAGAGCACATCTATCCGCCCTCGGGCCTGTGAGTGACCAGAAGGGGGACCTATTTTCCTCGGCCTTCGGCCTTGTTTTACGCACAGTGCGTCAAGTTTACTTGAAGATAAATTTGTTATCATACTTGTGCTCGTAAAAAAAAAGGAAAGTGTAGTGCGTCTGTGTACCACTCACGTTCGCGGGATAACTAATATTAAACTTTGGTTTGTTAAAATTCTAGGGAAGGAGAATCTGGTTGGCACAACTGAACAGTCGCTGACAGTCTGTGCTAACACCAACAGTTGTGCTGAATTAGCTCGGTATTTTCTCATGAAGGCCAAAGTTATGCAAGATTCCAGAGCTTACCTGCACTGGTACGAACAGTGGGGATGTGATGAGGTAAACACGCAGTAGTATTTATAGTATTTTTTCTCAGCATTTTTGTTGGCATTCTTTGACGCATTCTTTGACACATTCTTGGATGCATCTTTTGATTTTTGTTAATTCTTTGATGCATTCTTTTTCAAATTATTCGGTTTTTTTCGCATTTAGTCTCAGCGTTCCTCTTCGCATTCTTTACATTTTTTGCATACTTTAAAAGCAAAATTATTCTGCAAACTCTGCTTTGAATTCGTATTTTATTCAAATTCCTAGAATTCGTCTTTATTTATATTATTTGTATTCTTCAACGTAATTTTAAACTATTCTTTGATGCATTCTTCAACGTTTTCTTCACATATTCTTTATATTCAAATTCTTCGCATGAATTCTTCATATTCTTTGCATTCTTAAAATTCTTGTTTCCATTATACGTATTATTTTTTGCACTTTTCTTCAAGTTCTTCGCGTTCGCATTCTTACTTGAATTTTTATTTGCATTATTTTTCATTTTGCCTATACTTTGCATTCTTCGCATTCGAATGCAATTCTTGCGGTGCATTTTTCAACGCATTTTACATCTTCCCAGCATTGCTCTTCGCATTCTTAAAATTTGTCTTGACATTTTATGCTGTCATATGTGTTCTGGCAAAATGAGACGGAACTGAAATGGGGGAATTTTTTTTCTTCAATTGTCAGATTTATTTACATTTGTGACTGGCTCCACAAAAAAGTATTAAGTCGCGTTGTACATTATCATGTAATAACCCACTAAATGTTTTGTCCAAATGCGATTTTTCAGGGTGCAACCTCCTAAAAGCACGGACACGCCAACTTTAACAAATGATTTTGATTTTGTCTTTCTGGTTTATTTTTATTGTTTTTTAGAGTTATTTTACTGAATCCTTTCAAACTGTGGAGACTGTCATTGAAGCTTATACATCCAACGGAATAGGAGTGAAGCTCTGAGGTGCCTAGTTACACTGGTATGCGGAATGATGATTCCTTGAACTCAAATGCACGACTTGCTAGTCAGGCAGATTGGTGCAAACAGATGGAATTGCTCGTTTGTTGTTTAAAACATGACATTTAGCACACAGGCATCTAGTATGTCACAAGAAACATATTTTGCCATTTGCGCCGGGAATCCGGGATTATTTTAACATCACCAAGTGGTCGCGCAGGGTTATTTTCAACGAAACTCGATCCGAGGCGGGTTCAGGCCAATAGTACCGGGAAGAACACCCATGCATTTCCGGTTATTCTACCTATATTTCTTCAAAGGACAATTCTGCGATGGCCTATATCCAAATATCTTTATCATGGCATACACAGAGTGTGTGCTAAATTTCTAGTTCGAAAATTTGGGACTCTCGATCATTACTGTGTATATCGTGCAACAAAACGTGTTGATGTGTCACAATGCATTGTGGATTTATGGTAATTACCAAAGGACTCCACAGCGGTTAAATGTTCATACTGGCCTTGTAGATGAAACAGCGCCCTCGCATTTCAAATACGAATAATAACGAATGCTCCGTATGTGCCAATAGAGGGCACTATGCTGTTTTGGGTAACAATTAAAAAACATCAACCTGCAACATTTCAGATGGGACACACGTGATTTACCAAGTGATTTGTCTTGAAAATGTAGTGGGTCAACTTCAAACTGCCACATTAACTTGCCTATAAAAGTACAATGTAATATTTGAAACTTAATGCAAGTAATGCCTGTAACCATAGCATTTTGAGATACTGTGGTGCGTGGTCGTCGGTTTGCCAAATCGAAAAATCTTTTAAATAATTTTGTACGTTTTCTAGTTGTGACAAGCTCTGTCTGCTGAATTCCATACTTTTATCATCAATTGAACAATGTTTACACCAATCTGCCTCACTGTCTTGCCAGCAGTGTTGTGTTCGAGTCCCTGCAAGTCCTTTCACTATCCAGTCACAAGTCCTTTCATAAAGCCAGTCGCAAGTAACTGGTTGAACAATGACACCGATGTATTTTACGTCTGCACTAGGAAGCAGAAGGTCATGGGTTCGAGTCGCACCCGAGCGATGCAGTGTTTATTAAGGCTGAAGGCAAACCTGCGCACTACGGTGTACACGTGTATGAGTACGTATGTATACACATATAATATGCATTGCAGGCTTTGTACACGTGTGTTGTTATGGCAAACGATGATCCCACATTGTATTCAAGGCTAGGACATATGGGACATCATATAGGATGCTAAAAATCATCTTGGAATTTTGTAAACTCAGGGGGTGCATGGGAACCCATTCCTCCTGCCGTACTATAGGACTCGTCTTCCTGGGGTCTTGGTGTTCCCGGCCAATCAATTTCCTCCCCTGTCCATTCATGTGGCCCGCCCGAAGGCCAAGCACCATAACAGGGAGGAAACAAGGCGGCACCCTAAGCCCTGAACCCTGAGTGACCAGAATGCATTGGACCTGTACAAAGCTAACCAAACCTTTGCAGACCCTAGCAGCAGCGCCTGTAATAAATCTTATAATAAAGGTACTGTTGGTACTTTGTGACTGTTTTTCAAATAATTTAAAGCAAATAACTGAGGGTGCATGGTAAAGCTACAAATTTGACACATGCGGGATTCGAATCACCGATGTACGCCTCGTGTGGGTTTTCTTGCCCGACAACTGAGCCACAAGGCTATTATTTTCAGCTAACGCCACTCCATTAACGTTAAGTTTCATGCAAGTATTCGTTTCCCGAATGTTTGCTTTTAGTGGTTGCTGCAAGCTGCAGAAATTCTCTCAGACTGCAAGTTTCGGCCACGCAGGGTGACAAAAGCAAGACATTAATGATTTTGCTGGTTCTGTTGATATCACTTCATCATGAGCTATTTTTTAATAAACTCCCCACATGGTTTATCTATTAAAGTTACAACTATTTCTTTAGTGACTTCTCAGCATAAATTTTGCAATGTGAAAAGTCTTCATTTATGAGTGAACAAAGTGGGAAAAATAGATTTAAAACATTGATTTAAACAGTTACATTTGGAGTATAAATTTGTCAACTAAAATTAATCAACCAAAAAACTTACCTGCTGTAAAGATACTATTGACACAAAACTCCCTGTGAAATTATTCCTTCTGTCAAGATTGCAAACGATATTCCTTATAATCCTATAAATTAGTCCACGGGTACTTTAAGTTTAACCTAATTTTGTTAGGTATCCGTTAAAAATTGAGACAAAAAGAAACCAATTGCATAATTTATGTTACTATATGAAATAATTATAATCTTTTAAACAACTTTTTTCGCTGTGCTGAATTTGTTTTTGAGGATTCAAATTTTATTTCTGAAGCTTAAACTGAAAGACAACAGTTCACTTGTATTTTACATGTTTTGTTTTTTATTGAGAAGGTACATTTTATACTTTACTCAAATTGACCAAAATGCATAATTTTACTTCACTACACTGGACCATAGAGCAAGGACCTTGCTCTATGACTGGACTGTGTATGTAATCACTGCACTGTATTGGCAGTTGATACTTTCAGCATACCGGTATTCATGGTATAAAGGGGTTGCATTGAGTCACGCGCGCTACGCGTACGCGCTAATCGCACGTACAACCGGGCGGAGCGGTGAGGTCAAACAAAGTGTGTTTGACCTCACCGCTCTGCCCGGTTGTACGTGCGATTAGCGCGTACGCGTAGCGCGTGTGACATCATATGCATTAACTTTATTGGTTAAATACAGATTCGCGCGCCTTTGAATCAAAGTTCATGTAATACAGAAATCAAATTGCACACTTCAAAAAGTTAATTCATGTTAAGGGTGGGCACACATACGATAATTGGCTTAAAATACAGATTTACAACTTTAAATCAAATCTCATGTATTTTATAATTCAAATTGCATAACCTAAAATGGCAACAGATTATTAAGGCCGTTATTCAATAAGCCATTTGCGCGTGACCCCGAGTTAAATTTAAATAATATCTGGTACACTGACTTGTTCACACAGCTTGGCACAGCTTAACTTTAAATTCCCCAGACCAAAGATACTGTTGCTATATCACGTGATTCGGGGCAAGCTTTTGCATAGTTAAGTAAGAGACGCTTAGCACCAATACATTGTTTACAATGGGTGAGAATGGCAAAAAGACACCAGACCATTCCCGAGCTGGGGGTTGCTAGCGTATGACGCGTAAGGCTTGCTCCGAATCACGTGATATAGCAACAGCGTCTTTGGTCGAGAATTTCAAGTTAAACTGTGCCAAGCTGTGTGAGCAAGTCAGTGTACCATGTTATTCAAATTTAACTCGGGGTCACGCGCAAATGGCTTATTCCCAGCTTCGTCTTCGTCATTGGCTTCGTTCATGCAGTTTGGCCACGGTGATGGAGCCGGATACGAGGCCTAAGCTAGAGTTTGAAAAACGGCCTAAGGTTGGGCATGCACTTCACCGTGAACACGGAAAGGATTGTGTTCTAACGAACAGTAATTCGCTCTAGGGCAGAGGTCACTGCACTGAAATGACCCTTCAAATATCTCGCGGTATCTCGCACTTTCTCCACAGTGTCGAGAGTTACAATCCTCTTCGTGAAGGGATCGTAGCAGACGTCGAAGGCCCTCTTCATCGAACTTGCAAAAACCCTGGTGGGGAAAACAAATTCAGTTCGTAGAACATTCATGTGCGATATTTTTCAGATTTTTTTTTGAAATAAGAATTTTCAAATTAGAATAGAAAGATGCAGACATTTCACGCTTTTTTAATCGTCCGTGACAATATCGTCCGTGAACATGCTGAATCAAAATGTATTCCTCCATTATCCAAATGGGACACAACGATTGACAGTTTTGCAAAACACAATTTCTCAACCATAATTTGCAACAAATGTCTGAAATAGTACGAAATTAGCCTGAAATGGTACGCATCCGTCGAGATCAATTAGAAAATTAACGATTTTTGTACTTATACTTATTTGTTTTCGCATACGAGGTCGTGCGCTAGGAAATCTAGCGCAAAATAAGGGAAAACATAAGATTGAATCTCCGAATGGAACAAGGCCATCAGTGGGATGTATTTGTTTTTGCAATGTGCATGCTAAACTATAAAACTGCAGCGCGCGGCGTGGATGGTCTTGCACAGGGCTAGGAAAAACATAACCTTGCCAGAGGTAACCCATTGTAACGTGGTCTATGTTTACGTGTACGGTGCCATGTTTTAGGAGATATAACCCTGTTTTTATTTACCTTAGCTTCTGTTTCGTGTCCTCGAAGCCTTCCGAGACGAAGTAAATTGGTTGGTAATTCTTGTCTTGGTACTCTTGTATGGCCACTTTAGAGGCCTGGAAGGGCCTGTGCTCCGGCTGGTCCGAGAGGGCGTACTTCAAGAATGAACACAATATTGCAGGTTAATTCGCGATTAACTTCAGGCAGCACAAAGATAATGAAATGCCAATTAAACCTTTAAATCTCAGAGGGTTTATTCATTCGTGTTGGGTCCTAGGAATAATGGTCCACAGAATCAATGACGTCCTCATCTGACGCAAAATGGCGACCACCGAGCTTCTTCAACTTAGGAGGGAGGTATAAGTCGGGGGGTGCCAAATCGGTTGATTAAGGCGGGTGTTCGACCAGTTTGAATCCACATTTCTGGGTGGTAGTCTTGGCCACTGTGGACGTGTGGGCCGGAGCATTGTCCTGGTGAAAGAGCACCCCTCTTGTCAGGTTCCTACGAAGCTGTCTAAGGGACACGGTGAAAATAATTATTTTCTCTCACTTCAGCTAACTCGTACGTACGCCTTATATGTCGTACGTACGCCTTATATGTCGTACGTACGCCTTATATGTCGTACGTACGCCTTATATGTCGTACGTACGCCTTATATGTCGTACGTACGCCTTATATGTCGTACGTACGATTTATATGTCGTACTTACGCCTTATATGTCGTACGTACGACTTATATGTCGTACGTACGACTTATATGTCGTACGTACGACTTATGAAATGTAACTCGTACGTACGAGTTATATGTCGTACGTACGACTTAAATGTCAAACTTATGTCGTACGTACGACTTAAATATCAGCCTTATGTCGTACGTACGACTTAAATGTCAGACTTATGTCGTACGTACGACTTAAATATAAGACTTATGTCGTACGTACGACTTAAATGTAAGACTTATGTCGTACGTACGACATAAGTAGGCCTACTTATATGTCGTACGTACGAGTTAAATGTCAGACTTATGTCGTACGTACGACTTAAATGTCAGATTTATGTCGTACGTACGACATAAGTAGGCCTACGTATATGTCCTTTCTTACGACTTAAATGTCAGACCTATGTCGTAAGTACGACTTAAATGTCAGACCTATGTCGTACGTACGACTTAAATGTCAGACTTATGTCGTACGTACGACATAAGTAGGCCTACGCCGCGCGCACCTAATTCGGTAGGGCGACCGTGGAGCTACTCCAATGCTACTAGGTACTGGTATACCTAGTCTGACATTTAAGTCGTACGTACGACATAGGTCTGACATTTAACTCGTACGTACGACATAAGTAGGCCTACGTATGTCGTACGTACGACATAAGTCTTACATTTAAGTCGTACGTACGACATAAGTCTGACATTTAAGTCGTACGTACGACATAAGTCTGACATTTAAGTCGTACGTACGACATAAGTCTGACATTTAAGTCGTACGTACGACATAGGTCTGACATTTAACTCGTACGTACGACATAAGTAGGCCTACGTATGTCGTACGTACGACATAAGTCTGACATTTAAGTCGTACGTACGACATAAGTCTGACATTTAAGTCGTACGTACGACATATACATAGGCCTACTTATGTCGTACATACGACATACGTCTGACATTTAAGTCGTACGTACGACATAAGTCTGACATTTAAGTCGTACGTACGACATATACATAGGCCTACTTATGTCGTACGTACGACATAAATCTGACATTTAAGTCGTACGTACGACATAAGTCTTACATTTAAGTCGTACGTACGACATAAGTCTGACATTTAAGTCGTACGTACGACATAAGTCTGACATTTAAGTCGTACGTACGACATAGGTCTGACATTTAACTCGTACGTACGACATAAGTAGGCCTACGTATGTCGTACGTACGACATAAGTCTGACATTTAAGTCGTACGTACGACATAAGTCTGACATTTAAGTCGTACGTACGACATATACATAGGCCTACTTATGTCGTACGTACGACATAAATCTGACATTTAAGTCGTACGTACGACATAAGTCTTACATTTAAGTCGTACGTACGACATAAGTCTGACATTTAAGTCGTACGTACGACATAAGTCTGACATTTAAGTCGTACGTACGACATATAACTCGTACGTACGAGTTACATTTCATAAGTCGTACGTACGACATATAAGTCGTACGTACGACATATAAGTCGTACGTACGACATATAAGTCGTACGTACGACATATAAGTCGTACGTACGAGTTAGCTGAAGTGAGAGAAAATAATTATTTTCATCATGTCCCTAATACAGCTTCGTAGGTTCCCACGTCGAATGTTTTTGGTTTTCTGCCGTAGCTGTTTCAGGAGATCAGCGTATATTAGGCCACTGTGTTAAGTGTGTTTTCTAAAGTTGAACTGCAATGAAAACTGGAGATACAGTAATACTCAATTCTCAGAAGGCAGTGCAGTAAGAGTATAGTTTTTGGTGATGTTGGGTATAATACAGAGAGCCCCGTGCATAATAACCATTAATTTCTCGTTAGAGTCCACAGTCACCTTGCGTTAACTTCTAACTTACCATTAGCTCCCCGGGAGCAGACAGCAAACCGGCACCGTAGGCACGGACTTGGTCGCCCTCTTTGCATAAACCAAACTCCACGGTGAACCAATACAGCTGAGGAAGAACAATAGATACCAAGATTTCATGTCAAGTTCTACCCATTATGACACCGGGGAGCGGCTATGGCCGCGGCCCGCTAAATCCGTCTGAAATGCTGTTGTCAGCTGTGCTATCTACGCCGTAGAACACGGCCAGTGTGACAGCTGCACGCTTAAGTCCATTGTGCAGTGCAGCTACTGGACTAAGGCTGCTGTGTAGCCTACCGTACAATCCGTTGCAGTGAGTAATTAAAACAGGCGTCAGGAGGTTAAACACATTTACAGTGACGCCTTCTCATTCTCATCATAAATTTGATTGTCTTTTTTTCTTAACAAAGGGGACAACTATACATCACGGCAAAAAAGAGCGCTGAATCCATGATACCGAACTAAAATACTCACATAGGAAAACCTATTAAAATGACCGATGGAATATTTACAAATTTACGTAGAATACAAGATTTACAATCGGTTCTGCATTTCTTAATAATATTAACTCGGGTATAAATAATAATAATTATTATTATTATTATCTCATGCTCACCGTTGCCAATTTGGTAATGTCGTCATCAGATACTCCCAAAGACGCCAATCCAATCTCCTAAAAAAAAAAAAAATGAAATACCATCAGGGTGTGTGCAAAATCATATTGATTTTGGAGGATTTGTTAGTTAATTAAGGTTTAAACTAAATTCTGAATATTACAAACGTTTTACGACACCATTACAATGTAATTCTGTAATATAAGGAACAGATTGCTCTATACATGTACACAAACCTGTGAGAACTGGGCAAACTCTGGATCCCCAAGAATTGGTATATGTCCCAGCAGCTCATGACAACAATCCCTATCAACGAAATGGAATTAAAGACAAACTGTGAATGTTTGCTTTATTGAGTTTCCAATAGGCCTACTAACACTACTCAAAATCCACAGGAGAAAGTCTAACCTGTTGAAGTTTCAGTCCAGCGACTATTACACTTTTTCAGTTCGCGCCGGGATTATTTTAACATCACTGAGCGACGCGCGGGATTGTTTTTAACGAAACTCCATACGAGGCGGGTTCAGGCCTTTAGTACCGGGAAGCACCCCCACGCATCTCTGGCTTTGCTCGCTGCTGACAGACATTTCCGGCCTTGCTCTTGGCGTGTTTATGCGTCATCCGTTTTGAATCTGGGGAAAACTTTGCGTTTAAATACGTCATCCGGTGCGAACTGGTTTTAAGAAGACTGTGAAAACCAAACACGCACTACCTTTTGAATACGAGATATGATGTCGTTAAAAGAACTCTTTATTTCTACAAATCAGTCAATTGACTGATCGTTAGAAATCAGCCCACACATTTCTCTATTTTTTTGTAATGACAGCAATAATTATTTCACGGTTTTGTTAGTACCAGACTGATCTTTAACACATTAGGGGGTGTGCAAAATGAAATTGGAGGATTTAGGGGCCGATTTCAATTCACCAATGTTAAGATCAATCTTAGGAAGAGTAACTAATCATAACTTGCAGTAGATCCAATGCAAGTTAGAATGAGTTACTCTTCGTAAGATTGAGCTAAGCATTGGTGAAAGGTTTGTTTAGGTTAAGTCTAATTAAGCTTTTTTAAAATAATTTGGTAGATAATAATTTGGTAGGTTAATAATTCGGTAGACAAAATAATGATTTTATTGTAGGCCTATATACTGGTACCATTAAAGTGTTTTTTTTATAAGAAAACCTTTGTGGGAGAAAACGGTCATATAAATAAAACTACAAGGGTCTTTGCAATTAATTTCCTTAAAAAAATATATTAAGAATATTATGTATATATTTATGTGTGTCTCTTACGGTTCTGGCGTATGCATTGGCGACGAGGCATGGCGTATGTACTGTGTTGTCTGGAAAACGCGAAAAGCGAGACTTGCCAAGAAATCTCGCGCGGTTAGGAGCCCAGCAACTGGACGAAGTTGGAAACCGGACTTCTCTTTGAAAACAAAAAGAGAAAATAATCATTTAGAAAAATACAATAGAGAACAAATTGTGGGGAAAAAGAAGAAAACGACCATTTTCTAAATTTAATATAAACTTGGTGGCGAATGAAACATGAGTTATCTGAATAAACTAACTGAATTTTTTTATCTTTTTTAACAATTGTGATTAATAATAATATATTAAAAGAAACTTAACCATGTGCTTCTTTATATCTCCAGACTTGATCATTTTTAAATTGTCATCAGAGTTCGTCTTTGAAAAGCGTATTTGTTCAAACAAGGTAAACAAAAAACTACATGTGCACGTTTACTGTTATAGATTTGACTAGAAAAAACACTTTGCACCCATCTGAATACAGTCAATGTCAGTCGGGTGCAATTAGACTGCTTTTTCTAGTCCAAATTAACCAGTGTGTTTTCAGAGTGTATATGAAGTATACTTTATACATGTACCTTTCTGCTCCACATTAACAATTGTCCAAACAGAAAATAACAAAATAACACTGTGGACGGCACACATAGGTAGGCCTACATGTATAATAATAATATTATGTAAAAACATTCTCTGTAATTTTTAATCTTTAAATTGGCACACATTAAAAAATAACATGAAAAACGATTTTCATATAGTATAGTTTTTTGGTTTTTTTAAATTAATTTTTAAACAGGAATATAGATATATTTACCTTGAAGAAACTTGGAAACATTTTCCAGTTGGGGAATGAAATCGGGGCTGAAATCAAATCGATTGAGAGGTTGGATGCATATTTTGTTTTCACCACTTTGAATGTTATTGCTGTCATACCATTTGAATCTACTTTATAAATTGGTGTTTTTCTTCGAAAGGAAATTAACGAAACTGCGACAGGAACTTGCATTATCTGTGATAAGCACGAACATTCAAACCTGTTTTCCAAGGTAGATTGGAGTTTTGTTTAAAGCAGCAAAAGGGCTTAAACCAACATCCTAAAGATTACAAACTAACTATATTAACGGAAATTAAAAACAAATGCGGCTCTGGTCTCTGAGACGCATCTTTGGAAATGCTGTTTAAACAATATTTTCTTAAAAATGACAGCTTGCCGAAAGGAATAATTTCACATGGTTTAGTGTCATTAACATCTTTACAACAGCAATATTTTGGTTGGTTGCTTTTTTGTATTACACTCAACATGTACATTTTAGCTTTAAAGTGCCAAATGCATTGTCTGAGTGATTAGAGCTGAGCCCAATTTCATATCGCTGCTATAACAACAACCTATTTTGTGCTTGAAAACAACCTCCGTCATTTCATAGAAACTGTTAACAGTAAGCACAATAAAAGCATGCTTAAGTAGCAGCTTGGTTTTCTGCTACAACTTTTCTGCTAGCGGTTAAGCAGTGCTATAGCTATAAAAGTGGGCCCTGTCTTTACCGAGCAAGACTTTATCGTGCTAATCATTTTTTGGGTGCTTAGCAGCTGCATGAAATAAGGCCCCAAATGGTCTTACATACACCACGCGGCAGACCGCATTTTACACTTCCCAACATGACGGTTTCCCGCCATTCTTACCTGTACAGCCCCTCCTTTTCCAATGCCTTAAACGCCGCCACGTGCTCCTTGCACGCATGCGTAGTAAACAGCTGCTGTAGCTGGCGGTAGACGTAGCCCCTGCGGGAATACAGGTGTGGGTATACAATGACGTCATATCGGTTCAACATTGAGGTGGTGTCTAAGATTACATTCCTTCCGAGTTGGATACCGAAACTTTATTGACTTGTTTTTCCTCCCCGTTTTGGTTTCATTTAATGAGAAAAAACAAACCCAAGCTGCATGCAATAATTGCTCAGAGAAATGCATCTGCGAGTCAATGTAACGTTAACCGAATGGTGAATGCGCGATTCGCGACGGCACGTACCGAACATAGAAGATCAAACACGACTGTTTGCCTACTACGGCGGGACACAAATTGATGGAAAGGCAATATCCGACCTCGCTATACTTTTAAATCGTTGGGTCTCTGAACGATAACCCGCGAAATTAGAAATGCCCTTTAAAAAAAATGCTTACAGTATTGAAGAAGGTTGTACGTATAGCGGTAAAGACCGTACCGTTACATAATGAGTAAGTTCAGTGTACAAAATGACATGTATCAATAAGCAATTGTAAATCGTTGAAATAAAACAGCCGTTAAACAAAATTATCAAGATCTTCTTCGAAGACCAAATGGCTGTGTACATGAAACAAACGTATACAATCGGAACATACAAACATGATGCATAACATGGTTGAGAGAAGAAACAAAAAGAGGGATGCAGAAGTTAGGTGGCAGAACCATCAAAATGAGGATTAGGCCAAGGAATGAAAGCGGTCAGAGTGGATAGGATCAAACACAGACCAACTTGAAGGGGGTACAACCCTGGGTGTGAAACAAACAGTAAGCAGTTTGCAGCAGATTTAATCTTATTCATGGTAAACAAAATAAAATATCATATCAAATGTTACGCAAAACAATCTAACTATGCGTTCGACTGAATATGAACAACATGGACACCGCGAGTAACTCTTCAATAAGAAAAGGGATCGTATACGTTTGGTAATTACTCCAAAGGCAATACAAACTTAGGCCTACTTGGTAAGAAGTACAGCAGCTTTGGATAGTATAATGCATTTTTAGAAAATGTTCACTTCGAAGTACTGCGGTTATGGAAAAAGATATCACTTTTTATCCCCAAAAATGTGAATCTGAGAAGCGTTACTGCAGTGGCATTTCTCAGACTGTGTATTCCAATGCAGATTATGTGGACATAACTGCTCCAAATTTTCGGCAATATCTCAAAATCGCTACCACCTTTTGAAATGAAATTTGTACAGGTTAGTTTTATGGTATATATCTATAACTAAATAGGATTGAAACAAACAGTGGGTTCCAATAACCAAACGTATACGATCCCTTTAACTCTGACGTCACAAACTATGCAGTACTCTTATTACTAGTACACTGGCCTATGAGAATTGAGAAGTATTGTGTAGTACAATGTGCACTGTACCCCTAAATGAATGCATATCCGTTAGTCAATCAGGATATTATTGTTACGTTTTACGTATAATTGTAACTTCCAAATTAAATTTGCGGGCGGAGTTACTATACATGCACACGATGTTCGCACATTGTTGGTTTTCATCATTTTGACTAATGAAAACAGAAAAAGAGGTAAGCTTGTAGGAATAAAACATCATTCGACAATAATAATTACCGACACAGAAACATCATGTGCGATAATTACTGTTTGTGGTATAGGCCTTATTGCTTACGTAATCTCTGATATGACATTTAATCAACACAAATAGCCCCGCGCCAGTCTAGTATTGACACAACCTGTAATCTCTCAATAATATACTAATTCGTTGATTGTTCCGTTGAATGAGATTTAATTGCATTTTAGTTACATATGGTCGGTTACAATTAAAGAATGGGACGTATGTGTACTATTATGCAAGGCGCCGCCTTGTGTACAAACGCTGGTTAGTCATAGGCAGATTTCTGAAGTTTTTGTCAGTCGGATTTTTTCTCCTGCCTTGATGAAGAGATTGTACAATTACAACTATGTTGGGAACAGTTTCAATAGCAGTTTGTGTTTATCAGAAGTACTTAATATGCACGATATCTTGTTGTCTTGCTTGCAGATTTTGAGTCACTGCTAGTCTTTTCACAAGTCCTTTAGACATGACCAACGGATAATTTATCACTAACCGATAACGTCACACAAATTGACCCGATACTGTATCACTAACCGATAATGTAACAACAAAATTAACGACCTTGTTCAATGTCTTTTATGTTATCGGTTAGGACCAATAATGCAATTACAATTGATCGATAGTGTAGTGCATTTTGCTACACTATCAGCTTTATAGCTCTACAATTATACATCCCTGCTTATTTACCCATGGAGGTACGAGATTTCATGAGTTACCTTCATTGACCTCTATACATGGACAGATCATCGTTGTTTAATTTTGAAGTCGGCATGCGGAGAAGTGCAACATGGCGGACCCACGACGTGACTCTGTGAGCCAATGAAATGTCCAGGTGTTGGTACGATACGTATTACGTAATGTTTATAAAATACAAAATGTACAGAATAAATCTACTGACCCCTACACCTGGACATGTCATTGGCTCACAGCAGTGACGTCTCGGGTCCGCCATGTTGCACTTCCAGTTCGCGCCGACTTCAAGCGTTAGCACAGCAGAATATGGACAATGATCCGTCCAGGTGTAGAGGTCAGTGGTTACCTTACGTATACGAGACGCGTATATTATGCGAGATATAAGTCGTATACGAGATATAAGTCGTTTGTACGAGATCCAAGTCGTACATACGAGATATAAATCGTTCGTGCGAGATATACATGTAAGTCGTACATACGATATAAAAGTCGTATGTACGAGATAAAAGTCGTATGTGCGAGATATAAGTCGTATCTAGTTAGCTGAAGAGATCATTTTCCCCACCAAGTCCCAATACATCTTTGTATGATGGCTTGGTAGGGCCACACATTTTTTTTCTTCTTCTTGCGATATGCCCGACTTAACCAGCCAGAAATCCAGCTAACCGATCTTGCCACGCGATCGATGGACATCAATACGATACACTCGTTTGCCCTGCAGCACACTGGAATTATTTTCCCAATGAATACTTTTTTTGTGGTTGGTAGCCGTCGTACATAATAAACCACGGTTGTCGCCCCACGGTGCAGCTATAGTTCGGCTGGAATTTGCTATATTTAGCCAATTAATGAGAAAAAAAAATTCCAAATTCATAATGAGGCTTGAAAAGAAAAGACCTACTCGCTCTATGTAAAGTTTTATCCCCAAGTGCGATCACGAAAATGTAGCGATTTAAGTCTACTATGTCACATGTAATGTACATAACATATGTTTTTATATCAAATGTATTGTTTAAATAAAAATTTATTTAAATTTGATATACATGTAGTAATTGTATGTAGACATTTCAAGGTTGGGTAGGCAGGCTTTAGGGCTACAGTGTTTTAGTACACTTTTGCCTACCCTGGCCAGCTTGAAATGTTTGCTTGTCTTTGTTTGGATCCCACCCCTCTATCTTTTATCGTTTGTTCTGACCCCCCCCCCCCCCCCAAAAAAAAAAAAACCACAAAAAAAACCACAAAAAAAACCCACAAAAACAACAACAACCACTCGCCACTCACCTATACCCCACCCGCTCACAACTCCCTCCCCCCTACTCGACCACTCCCTTCCTCCTACTCGACCACTCCCCTCCTCAATCAATCCCCTTCTCAACCACTTCCCCCTCCTCCCCAGTGACCCGAGATCTCCATTCCCCTTTACCTCTTGAATCATTCACTCTTGCTATTCAAATGTATTGTTTCTGTTATTTTGATCGCATTGTCACTTTACTTACTGACAATATTTTAATGTACAGCTGTATTTGCTTTGTCATTGTACTGTTTTTCTTTCTTGGCCGAATAAATAATAATATTAATAATATTAATAATGATTATAAGGAGCATTATCACAAACGTCAAATTGAAAGGCCGTTAACATAATATCTTTATGTGAAAGAAAACTGTAGAAAGAAAGAAAAATAGAGAAAGGAAGAATGTAAAGGTAGTATACACCATTTGCATATATCAAAAATATTTACTACCAAATTATTAAGAAATATCTTACTTATTTGAAAGTAAATAATGATTCTAGGCATCCAGCAAAATGATTGCGCTAGATATCCTGTAATGATTCTGAAAAATTAAATTTTCTAAAAAAAAATTCGCGATCGCCGGATGGCGATCGCGAAAACACACAAATAACATAAGAATAACTGCTCGACGCCAGTTGAAAACAAACGCTGTTTTTCGTGCTTTTCTCGCCATCCATGATTGTAAAACTTCGGACAGGTCAGTTAAACGATATTTACTATAAATTACAATCCCCCACATCTACCCATTCGTGATAATTTAAGCAATTACCAATGGTGTATCCTACCTTTAAAATCAAGCCAGAACCATGCACAGCTAAGCTTTTAAATGAGTTGGAATATCGGCTTGCCCTTTATTATTAGTTTTGTTGGGGGGTCGGGTGGGTTCGCGTATACATGCGATCGTATCGTTTGAACTGAAGGCCCGTTGTTGCCGCGTGCGTAATGAGATAGATAGCTCGTGGGCGGAGGCGTGTTACCCTAGCCGGGCGACCGCTCGATCAGGCCAGCGCTGATCCCGCTTGGCGCCGGTTAAAATTTGGCGCGCTCTTCGATTTTCGCTCCGAGCTGTAGCCTATCGTCGTCATGCAGCCGCGGTATGAGATATTTTTGGTAGTTTTTGTTGGATCGTTGATCAACGGAGCCGGGTGGTTTCTGACTAAAAGAAACATCAGGATTGGGTGCGACTACTTGCAACGGTCGTCCATGCTAATACGGGGGTACGGGGGTGACGGACTGAAGCTATTATTTTGATTCTGCCCCCCCAAAATAAAACAAAAAAACATTGTCCCTCAATTTTCATTTTATTTTATACAGTGGGAACTGAAGAACTGTTGGCTTACCATGTTTTTGTTTCTTCTTCAGTGTATTCAACCCTCTCTATGGGATTCCCACTAAATAAAGAAGAACAGTGCAAATTAAATGAACAGCTTTCTAACTACATTATACTGAATGGTACATTACGAGAACACAAGTACTTTCGGGGTTTTTAAGCTGTTGGAAGGATCTTCTTGACACGTTTTTGTATAGTGTAACAAAACTGTTGGTATTAGAAAATACGTCGGTATTACAAAATGTAATTAAACTGCCTTATTGAAGTGAATAGGTTTTACAATTAATATTATTGTTCATATCACTAGCTTCCCAGCATATAAAATCTATACAAGCGACACTTACTATTTATACTGGAAGGCAATCCGTGTGATTTCAGATCTTCGCGCTCGATAGACTTTGTCTGAAAACCCCTGAAATTGAAAGCAATAATTTGATCAAAGAACCCGAAAAAAATTGGTGTACATTAGCGTCTCTTATAGTTTAAAGGCACAGAGTATCATTTTTCTTCGACGTATTTTGTTTGTTTTCAATAATGGCACCCCTTTAAATCTAAAAAACTAACCTTTTGAAGTTTCAGCTTGGTGTATACTATACACTTTTGGGGAAAAACGGTGAAAAACACAACCTTTTGATCACGAAACACTTATTATTTTCTAAAATCAGTCAATTGACTGATCGTCAGAAACTGCCTGCATTTCTAACTTTCTTCTTAATTAATGACATAAATTATAGTAAAAAGGACTATTTTCCCGGAGTATTTATTATCAGTACGATTGTTAATCTAAATAATCTGGTATATATAGGTTACTTTTGGGATACTTGCCTTTTAATAATTTGTATCAAAATGTTTAGGCCAAATATTTCATAAACAAACTCCAGCATTTATGAACCTCTTTTAGCCGAAGGCTTTATAAATTGGCTAGACTAAACAATCCTAAATGGGCAATATCACATTGAAATGAATGGTATGCTACTATTACATGATTAGGAAGCCTTGGTTTTAAATCATACTGAAGGTTTATACCCAATTCGACCAGCAAATATATAACATCTGGTGTGTGGGCGACAGTTGTTTTATATACTAGTCAAAAGTACCCGTGGGTGTAATATATGACCGGAAGAAGGGAAGTTGGGGATGGGGTGACGTACCCGTACCCGTAAGTTTAGTCAAAAGTACCCGTGGGTGTAATATATGACCGGAAGAAGGGAAGTTGGGGATGGGGTGACGTACCCGTACCCGTAAGTTTGGGCGAGATCGGACCAAGGACTTGGGGGGAGTAGCGAAAAACGAACATTTGACCTTTGACCCCAGTGATATATGACCGGAAGAAGGGAAGTTGGGGATGGGGTGACGTACCCGTACCCGTAAGTTTGGGCGAGATCGGACCAAGGACTTGGGAGGAGTAGCGAAAAACGAACATTTGACCTTTGACCCCAGTGATATATGACCGGAAGAAGGGAAGTTGGGGATGGGGTGACGTACCCGTACCCGTAAGTTTGGGCGAGATCGGACCAAGGACTTGGGAGGAGTAGCGAAAAACGAACATTTGACCTTTGACCCCAGTGACCTTGACCTTTCCAAAAATGAACCCCTCAAGGGCAATTCTGGGGTCAACTTACATCCACCCACCAAGTTTGGGCGAGATCGGACCAAGGACTTGGGAGGAGTAGCGAAAAACGAACATTTGACCTTTGACCCCAGTGACCTTGACCTTTCCAAAAATGAACCCCTCAAGGGCAATTCTGGGGTCAACTTACATCCACCCACCAAGTTTGGGCGAGATCGGACCAAGGACTTGGGAGGAGTAGCGAAACAAACAGACAGACAAACGTTGCTCGAATTATAGTATGATGATGATGATGATGATGATCTTACCGGGTGATCATTATCCAGATCGGGTTCATACTCCGTAGCGAGATGTGTGCATTTATCCAGATCCGAAATGTGACGGGGAAACCACACCCCTGAAATGAAGTAGATATTTCCCACCGTTAGTGTGAACCCAATAGATCGTTCAGTTTGACAAAAGGGCCCCCAGGCCTATCATATTAACAAAAATCATGGTTCCAAAGAATAAATAAAGGGTAAGGTGGCTTTTTACAAACTTTCCTCCCACTAGTTTGACACTCCGCACTTTCTCCACAAAACTTTGTTCCGGAAACGCAAAGTAATGTGGGTACATCGTGTACGAGCACCAACAACTGCACAAGGACGGGCCTATATTATTGGTGTCTTAACTTAAGATCGGCCGAGGGTCGTTTTATCTCATTTATAACTGCGTTATTCTGTATTATCGTCAGGTCGTCCATAAACAAAATCTGTCTTACGAGAACTCATCATCGATAACTGAAATGCCTATTGCACACTATATTTTGGTCAGTTTACCTCTCCGTGGCAGGTCGTCCGTGTGAAGGACCACTGAGTCCATAATCTTCTGGAGGGAGGTTACCAGACTGCGGGTGTTGACCCCCTTGACGTCACACTGCACGAGGAATTCGAGCCCGCCCTCTTTGACGATCGAGGTGCGCGACTCAACATGCAGCAGTTTTGCCTTCGCCATCTTGGAAACAGAACGAGTACATAATCATGTTTTGCATGCTAAAAGCTAACAGTGGAGTTCAACCTCGTCAACATTTCAGCCTCTTTTCCAATACCAACCCCTGGACTGAAAACCTGCTTTCTGTATCCTGATTCGACAGAGCTAAATGGATTTATACTGTGCAGCTTGGTGATGTTATGTCCAACAATGGAGAAATAAGACATAAATAAGTCTTATTTCTCCATGGTCCAACGTAGTACATACACAGGTTTCCCAACTATTATAACACTAATTATACAGCACAAATTCACTATAACAAAAAAACTTTTGAAAACCTTCCATGTTTACCAATAAGCGTTTCGGTTGGTTTCGTTTTATTAGTTGTTGGAACTAAAAACCGTATCGAATAACGGTTGTTCAAGAAGTACCGTGGGATCGTGGTATGTGGCATTTAATTCGCTGTCTGTGGGTAATACAGCCTGGGGTTGTGGTGCGTGTGCCCTGGGCAAGGCACTTTGTCACTCATTGCTTCTCCCCACCCAGGCGTAAAATGGGTACTTAACTTGTGAGGGCAGAGATGGTTATTTAGCTGCCTTGCGTCAAAATAAATTAAATGCTGCTTATCTCGATGCTGTTTATTTGGAATTTTTCATTGGCCCAATGAGCATGAGTAATACTAACGATGTAGCGCTTTTAGCACCGGTGCTGGTGGATACGTGAGCTTTATAATGTCTTTATTAAAATGCAGGGGGACAGAACCTCCCATTCGAACGCGCGAGAAACATTAATTATATTGCACACCATATGTTATGGGCTCTCGGTCCCTAGACGTAATTATTTATTACATTATAGGTCATTAGCCTCTGTCCCAAAATTGGCCCGCCGTTACAGTCGGTCCGCAGCGCACGCGTTAATGAGGTCATTATCCTGAACTTTATTTGCACAGCCTACGTTGCAAATCGACCACGAGATTTACGCGAGTAATTGCGAGAGTTCGGCAGCTTTGTTTTAACGAAGTACAAGTTGCAAATGAAGCAGTGATTCTTCAAGATGGCGTGGTGAGTGGAAAGCGAACGTTTTTCTGAATCGAATGATATAAAATATGACGAGATTCAGTATTTTTTCGGCAGAATTTTGTTCACTCGAAGTTAGAGTATGATTTTGAGGAAACATTTTGTCGTGTATTTAGTTTCTGCGCCCTGATTGGACTAACACATATTTCCAAAAGGGATCACTACACATCGATAAAGAAAGCAATGAGCTTTCGTTTGATATACATTTTAGCCTGTGGCGACATGTTTCTCATGTTTTCTGCGTAGATTTGTGTGCGCGCTGTTTCTACTTTTGCGGCCATGTGTTTCGGCTTGTACATACGCAGAGCGTGTATTTCATTATGCACACAAGCACATGTAATTTGTTTGTTTTGTGTGGCTTATTTATATGATAAAGTTAGGATTCTGCCTTTATGTCATGCATACAAAATTGACGGTGAATTATGTTTAAAATTACATTAAAAAACATAAACATCACGATAATGTAAATTTATACAACAATTCATTAAAATATATAGTTGATAAAAACAATTAAATATACAAGTATGAAATTAAAAATATGAATTATATGATATAAAGTACATTTTACAAAACACTCGGCTACACTAAACACGATCCTTGTCTCCCGACCACTGTGTCCAAACACACCAGACATTGTTGTTAAAAACAACAATGTCTGGTTATTATTATTATTGGTTTATTACAATTCAAACGTCATAGCTCTAGAGGTGAATTATGTTTAAAATTACATTAAAAAAACACAAAAACATCACAAGAATGTAAATTTATACAACTATTTATTTATTAAAATATATAGTTGTTAAAAACCAATATACAAGTATGAAATTACCAATATGAATTATGTGATATGAATTACACATATATACAGAACACTCGGCTACACCGAACACGATCTTTATCTCCCAACCCCTGTGTCCAAACACACCATGCATTGTCTAAATAAAAAGTGGTTTCTTTTATAAACCTACCTCACAATACAGATATAAATTGTAAAAGTTTTTATTTATCAATGTTTTTGTTATCAATAAATTTTAAACGACTTCAATTGTCGCATTTTTTTTGGTTTTTTTGGCTGGTATATATACATTGTTTTATGCAGGCATTTAAAAAAAAAATCAGTCCACTGTTTTGTTTTTTAACAAAACACTGATCAGCAGATAAATCCTTTTCGCTCGAGCTTACAATTTAAAAGATACATGAAAAACAACTGCGTATTGTAATGTGCATGAACTACCCGTTATCACGAAGCCCTTTTTAATGACGTCATTTTCGACCAATGAGGGCACAGAAAGACCATGGACTGTCATTAGCCTCTGTCATGACCTTTCTAAAAGGTCAACGCGAGGAAAATTGTCAAAATGGCGGCGCTTACCAACAGCAACACGTGTGTCGTCGATGTCAGAACTTTATGGCTTACGACGGAGCTCTAAAGGCTGTGGTTATTTCGAAAGGATAAATCGTAGGCATAAGGCTAAATGTCATCCAAAACCGTAAAATTACGAAAGAGAAAGAAACAGCGACTGAAAAAATGGTCAGTTTGTGAAAGCGTGCTGCGCTATATACGTACGTGCGTAGCTAGCAGATGTCAGACAAGTCGACCGTTGAGACAACTCGCCCGTTGAGACAACTCGACCTTTGGGAGAGCTATAGCTGTACTTCGACGTTTACATTGTTTATAAACAGTTAATGTTGGGCCGACTTTCCTCATGCAATGTTGCCATACTTCTTTGTTGACAAACTGCGAATTCATTGTACCTTTACCATGTTAATGTTATTAATGCTTGCTATTTATCCTCTGTTAACAATTTAGGTGTAAGCTTAGTCCGAAAAAAACACCAAAACGGTGGCGTCCAGAAATTGTGCACACAATCGACCGAGTGCTCCCTAATTGGTCGTGGCGCAATTGAATAATTCTTGAAAAATTCAAGTTTAATATTTACGAAGTTCTTTTAATGTCAGGTTTCAGTCAATAAAAGGGTAAAATATTACTAGATTTCACAGGCGTCTGTACATTTAATGTGACAGTATTTAAAACTGGTTTTTAAATTAACATTGCAGGATTAGGAATGTTGAGGTTTAACGTCCATATAGTAATTATGTGAACCAAGTGCTTGTGTGTAAAGCCCCAAATTTATATTTGATGTCAAAAAATAATTAAAAATACAAAAATAATATTGCTTGTACATGTATCAAGTTGTATGAATTGGCCCCAGAATTTGTTTACTGTTTGGCATTCAAATATGGCTTTCAAATAAAGCTTCAGTTCAGTGCCACTGAATTTTTTGTTTTGTTTAAATGTTAATTGGGCCTAACCGGTTTTCTAAGGAGCATAAATATACGGCGGGTCTTTTCAAGTGCAGGAAAGAAAATCTAGTTTTATGATTGGCCATTTTTTATTAAGTATTTCCCCGCAATTCACTAACTATCTGTTGTCTTTCCTCCATGGTATAGCTACTTACGTTAGTTTTACGCGCGAGCTCGGAAGCCATATTGACAAATTTCCTCAAAACGCCCTCTTCGGTTGATTTTCGTCATTTCATGACAGAGGCTAATGGCGGGATGTTCCGCTCGTTACTTTTTTGAGAACGTTGGGATTTTCTGCGCCCTGACTGGACTAAGTTAAAATCAACCCCAAATCGAAAGTTTTGTTGATAGAATATGAAATTATCTTTAACAAGACGAGAAAATCTCGTCATTTTTTAAAGGTCAATTTGTTGGTTCGGAAGTTTTTTGTTACGTTACAAATTTCACCCTCTAAATTTCATATAATTTCCAATATGATTTCCTTAATGTTTCCTTATCCAAAAGAAAATATACATAACATTGACAGGCGCTGCAGACTGACTGGGTATCAAAACGATCAACAGGAATAACGTTTTAGGCAAGATACGTACACCTATGGAGCTGAAAATGTGTAATGGCATTGCAGCATGAGAGGTACAGCAGCTGCTTTTTGGGTGTTATCACTTTTTACATGTATTTATTTTTCCCAAAATGGCCGCCAATATGCTTGTTACCAGATTAATTATATGTGGTATAATGGCGGCCATTTTAAAACACAAACACACACGGGGATAGCATCCAAAAAGCTGCCAGCGCTTCCATGCTATCACATATTTTCCAACTGCATATCTGGCCAAAAGTCGCCATTAGCATTATTCTCCTTATTATTTTGATACCGACCAAAACCGTCCATAGGCTGGTGGCCTATTATAGTGCAAAGGACTATTGAGGTGACCATGTGCGTACACTGTTGAAACATGTACGTACATACATACACACACACAGCAATGACAATCGGCAACGCTAAGGAAATCAAGTTGACAACGTTTAATTAAACGGCTGACGTACTGACGTTTGAAACATTATCATGATTGATAATGGGAACGGGCTGTCTGTGCCGTTTAGTGGACAAAGAGCGAAACGATTTCACAAAGTAGTATATCATACTTAGTTCCCATATTCTTCAAACTGATTTTTTTTTTAATATGCTGCACAGAGTATACAGAAACCAAAGAAACATTCAATTTTGCAAAATAAGTCTGCGTCAAGACCTCAAGATTCTGTCCATTCAGCAGGCGCTTTCTATCGCGATATCGCTTCTTCTGTTATCCGTTGTTGTTCAATACAAACACGCGCAGCCAAATTGACCAATCAACTTCAATAGTCCACATTTTTGCTCAAAGTCGAGTCCGATTGGCTGGCGCACGGGGTCGCACACAATTAGCATGTAGGGCCTATAGATACGTACATACAACTGATACATTCAACACTCAATGTGTTGAATTCATCACTTTAATGGTTGAAATACACTTTAGTTTTAAGCGTGTACAAACACAGGTATACTGTCTGATACTTGTACTGAATTCCTTAGGGCGTGCACAATTAGACTGTATAGGCTTTCAGAAGTACATGGACATGTGTCACCGAATCTGAAGAAAGAATCTTATTCTCAACAACCTTTTGTAATGCAATTTATTTTTGTTACTGCAGATTCCGTTAGGGTGGCACGACCTTAATAAAAACCATTAACCCAAGCGAAGAATTAACAACCAAATTTCATTACACACGAGATAAATACAGTTTAATTACCATAATTCTAAAGAAATCTGCAAATCGCTTTAATACTTTTAGAAGATATGGGCATGGTGGTAACGTCTAACGTGATGAAAATGAAAAAACAACTCGAACTTTGGCGTTTCTAATTGTTTTGTTTTACCGTCTTAATGTTTGGTGTAATTAATTATTTAATCTATAGCAAATATTTTATTTATTTTGATACCAAATTCTATTTTGTTTTTAATTTTTGATTTTTAACTGATGCCTGTTAGTGGCGGTTCACCGCTGTTGGTTTTCAGAAATAAATAAATAAATGACTTTGCCTGAAACTATATTGCACGCGTGGTGTATAGGATGCAACATCACACTCAAGTAAACGTAAAGCAGGTATACCAGACCAGAAGTAGGCTGTATCCGAATTAAGCCTTCTTGACAGTGGCTTGAAATTACACACGAGTCTATTGGTAGTGGCTTCCGCCACTTCTGCATAGACTCGTGTGTAATATTAAGCCACAGCCAAGTAATTCGGACACGGCCTGCGAAATGGGTAATCGCTGTAAGTCACATGTGACATTATATCAGTGAATGTGTCACTCACTCACTCGATCAATATAGATCAGTACACATAAATTCACCTGCAAAAATATTTCTTCAACTAAAGTCAAATACTAAGCCAAGGTTTTAAACTACAAGCCCCCCCCCCCCCCCCCCCCCCTTTTCAATACACAGGGAAAGAACTATTATACCAATAAATGGAGAATCTTTGTGGAAGATAAATGATATCTCGATTTATCCCAAATATAGCCGGGCTATATAAGTTTTAGCTCCAGGCCCTATTGTGTGAAGCGAAGTCTGGGTTCCTTTCGCACTGAGAAATCTAACTAAACCATGTCATGTTACATTCGCTGGCGTGCGTGGGTTTGTTATTGTTTGGTGCAAAAAGACCTCTGATTTTGCTTCACAAATTAGGGTCTGGAGCTAAAACTACTAGCCCAAATTAATATATCTTGGTATCCCTTTTCTTCTAGAAAAATTCCTTGTCCATTGGTGTATGTAGTTTTGGCTTTGGGTGATGGGGAGGTGTGTTTGTCTGGGTTTTGTTGTTTGTTTTTTGGTATAGACACCTCCTGTAAGTAAAAAAACCCACAGGATCAAGACAGCTACCTTTTCGTGGTGATCCGGCTAAGAGAAAAGAAAAAAAAATTATGTCAATCAGGACTTCGGTCCATACGACAACAACAACAAAGAACCCACCTCGAACACCTTAGACGCCCGGGCCAGCGAGCCGAAGCCGACGCCCTCCCGTGACGAGAACGAGACACACAGCTGCCTGGGCAGGTCGCCGTTGATGACGGCCGCCGTCGGCGGCATCAAGATCGGATGTTCCTCGCCGAATACATCGTCGTTCTCCGTGGGGCTGGGCAGGCCGAGCGGGCCCCACACGTCCACAGAGGAGCTGGCCGAGTCTCGGCGGGCATCCTCGATCAGGCTGGACTTACGGGAAGGGTAGAGTGTACTCTGCCGGGAAATACCAAAAACACGTACCAACAAAATCACCCAAAGGGTAAACAATATTGGATGGGTTTAAGGGGGATTCAAGAATATATTACACTCGCTATATCAATATTGCACGAGTCGAAGACGAGTGCTAAGTAATAATGCAATATTTACTACATAATTATTAGGAAATATCTTACTTATTTTAAAGTAAATAGTGATTGTTGGCATCCAGCAAAAGGATTGCGCTAGATATCCTGTAATATCTCTGAAAAATTGAATTTTATTACAAAAATTGCGATCGACAAACGGCGATCCCAAAATTGCTTTTCTCAGCATTAATGATTGTAAAACTTCGGACTGGTCAGTTAAACGATATTTACTATAAAATCCAAACTATATTTCATGATAATTCAAGCAATTACCAATGGTATATCCTACCTTTATGGGTCAGAAAATGTGGATAATTTGGAAAGTCTCTCTAAGGTACCATTATTGTATTATTATTTTGTTATGGTAATGAAATCAAGGATCCCTGAAAAGCGCCCAGTGGGCACTATAGCTCAAACTCTGAAGAAACCTGCAGAGATAAGACAATGATAAGAAGTTACAGTTTTCGAGGTTTTAGAGAAAATAATTCTGAGAATATTCTTCCTATAGAGAATAGACCAGACAGGGACTGAAAACCCAATCCACATCATTAAAATATTCTCCCATGCCAGGCGGGATTCGAACCCGGGTCACAGCGGGGGAAACGCGAGGAAAGAACCGCTTACGCCAACCTGATCTGCATTAGAGGAAGAAAGACCTACTAACTCTATATCAAAAGTGGTTGCACTGTTTTCGGTGGATGTCCGAAGTTTCTTTAACATTCAAGGGGCGATGACCAGTCTTTCTCTTTCAGCAGATTTGAAATTAAAATGAACGAACGGCATTGTGAATAAACACGTACAGAAACCATACAAAACGTTTGTAGGGTCCAACTGCACTGTGGTTTGCAGATTTGCCAGACAGCACAGATACTGACTTCAAAACTGTCGTTGAAAATCAATCAGCCACGAAAGAACGTTATGATAAACGAACACATGATATAACCGTATCAAGTTGGTGATGTTGTTTATATTACAGAACATCAGTACAATATGGCCTATCTAGAGAAATTACAGACATTCTGGCGCGGTTCATTTTTACTTGCACCTATTCATGTTAATCGAATTAAGTTTGCATATACACTCGTTTTGTTAGACCATCTGCCTAAGGATTTAGTTTAAAAAGATCCACTTGAACAGTTAGAGGACAGTGTCGATCCCTTTGGGTGTGGCGGCCTTGCCATGTTGGGCTACCGCGCACAATCATAACAGAAGCAAAGCAGAAACACAACTTCTTAATTTGCTAAAGCGCAGTTGCGCTACTATATAGATAATAATTCCTAAATACTTGTATACTGTACAGGTTTATAGGTTTTAAGCGCAACTTTTCACAATTTAAGCTATTTCTTTTCGGCCACGCGAATAGTACCCTCAAGGCTCAAAATTTACCTTTTTCACAGAAGGGCATCAATTTTTCGGTATTAACCATGACAGCCCAACGGCTCAGATTCAAAATGATGCAAGTTATATAATAATATGGCTTACCCCTTCAAATGTATGAGCTCGTCTAACGGCCCGAGGTTTGCTTGCTGGACGCGACATCATTTTTCCCTGGCGTTTTCCTGCGTCTTAATATTGTCGATGCCTCAAATATATAGGCTATATTCAACAAGTGTCCCTGTTGCGACGAGAATTAAGACTACGCAGTCCCCACTGGTCGATTGCGGTACGTCTCTTCGCTGATGTAAGGCCGGGTACAGCTGATATGCGTAGTCTAGTTGTATACCTGTTGATCATATCTGGATGCCTTTATACTAGTGAGTGATTGACCAATCATGATCCAAGCAGTGCGCCCAGAAGAGACGAGACGTCACGTGGGCTGGTCGAGCTCGCAGAATAGCCAAATTTGGTGAATTGATTCCGTAGACCGTATACGTTAAAAATAGTAGACACCATTTTGTGACCTAGCACGAGTAAATGAGACACTTTGCGGCAAAAATAAAACTTAAGATTTTGATTTCATCATTTAAAGCTTGTTTAGCTTTAAATGATGAAATCAATATCTCAAATTTTATATTTGCCTCAAAGTGTCTCATTTACTCGTGCTGGGTCACATTTGGTTTGCTGTAATTTTCGAAAATGGATGAGTTAGGGGATTCACATTAATTATTAAAAATTGTGACGCTGGCCTGTTTTAAAGTTGTGTGTTTTGTTATAATTCTAGATGCTGGGAAAACTCGGAGAAAAATGTTGTTCTTGTAGTCTGGTTCGTTGACTTCCTTCAGACGAAACGGGCCAATTTGTTTGTATAGACGTCAGGGAAATGGTTAGGAAACCAGACTCGTCGGCTTGCAACCTTCGCAGATGTGTAACCACATTTCAAATAAAATGTGGACTCACTGGAAATTAATTGGAGGGTATTTATTTTAATAGTCAGGTTTTTTTTATACAAAGTTCTAATTTTCCTAAAAACCACAGCACAGGTTCCATAAATTTCACAAATACTTGAGACTGTTATTCACGTTCAAGTAAGATAATTCACGATAATTTAGTAGTTTCTTATGTTTGCAAATGGTGTATAGGCCTACTACCTTTTAACCACTGAGCATCGATGGCGCTGTTATATACCAAACAAACTTGTTTGCATTACCCGCCTTCTCAATTATTGCACAACCAATATTTCTCAAGTGACACGCACATACGCGGTTCAGCTATGATTGCCGGGTTGAACACAGCAATAATGAACTGCATTTTGCACTTTTTTTTATTACATGTACATTGTATTGCCGGAGACAGCAGTAGAATACAGAAAACCGGAAAATAACAATTTCCTCGTGAATTGAGCAGGCAATCAAAGCTTTGTTTGGACTGTCTTATTATAGCGAAAATGAAATCCCGTCGACTTGGAGATGGCCAATCCGACAAAGTGTATAGTAGAGCGAAACTAAAATACAGTGTAGTAGAAGATTAACCACAGAAACTAATCATTATGAAGTGACGCAAGGTGCAATGATTTTTCTTCAAACATTAAAGGAGTGCTGTCGTGTTCAATGATGGTCTTTTTTCTAAACCCTGGCTTTCGGGCAACGTAAGCGGCTTAATCATTGCCAAACTGCATGTTGAACCATGAACGAAACCACAGGCGGAGACGAAACTGGTGTTTGAAAAACGGCCGTGGTCAAACTCGCCAATAAGAAACTGAGTTTTTTTTTAAATATAGTGAGTTGTTTGCAGAATGCGAATGTGTTTTTGTATAGTAATTTCGCCCTATTTTTCGTCAAATGGAAACTATAGCATTAAAATACATTCATAACTACCTGAGACAGTTTAGCTATTCCTATTGGTCGAGAGCCCGACACGTGGGTATGGTTAAACGGCCAATAAAACTACGTCCCAGCCAGTTTTAACGCTTTTTTTCGGTGTACCATTCCTATGAAGTCTGGTCCATGACCTATATTGATTGAAACCTCACACAGCAAGCGCAATACAACCAAGAGCAAGTTTGGGCGCGAACTTTCGTGCACCATTAGTCAGTCTCTGCTTTACCAATGCGCATGCTCAAATGCAGTTCGCTTGAACGGCTCTAGTCGAACTATTGTTGAAAAAATGGCAACCGCTTTGTTTACATTTGCGACATGAATGAGATGGGTATTATTAGCACTATTCTCCCACGCATATGAGTAGGATAAGTCATAACGTTAGTCATGTTGGTCCAAAAACAAGACAAAAATTACATTGGGCCAGCTAGATTGTCACTTAACGTTACTGCCTTTCCCTCCGTCCGAATACTGACATCACATTTTCCACGTCACTGGTTCTCTCCATGTTTTCCTATAGAAAGAGGCTATTGTCAACCAGTGGCAACCGTGCCTCGGGGTCTGGTTCCAAATAGTCGACTAAATAGTCTAACCATCCTGCGTTCGAGCG
Organism: Crossaster papposus; assembly: GCA_037893245.1. Lineage (NCBI taxonomy): Eukaryota > Metazoa > Echinodermata > Asteroidea > Velatida > Solasteridae > Crossaster > Crossaster papposus. The sequence goes on along the minus strand of JBAIAA010000235.1, from coordinate 605,003 downwards.
ATTTATGGTTAACTATAGTTCGCGCCCGAACTTGCTCCAATGAGCCCGTATAAATATTACTAGTACCTCTGCTGACGCATAATCGTCCACAATCACGCCATTGCCGAGCAGCAGGTGGAACGCGCGCGTTTATCTCCATATAAGGGCACGTGCGTGAGGCACATACCATAAAAATAGCCGGAGGGGTGTTCCTCAAAAGACGAGGTAAAATAGTAAAACAAAGTCGTAAACAAATTGTGAAATATTGACATGTACTTGTTTTGACCTTTTGACCGACACAAAGTGTGGTTATCATCGACGCGAAGCTTCACCCCTACTTCCGGTGGATTCTATTCAGGCTCGTTTGAAACACGCTTTGCCACACAGTACTGCTCTTATCAACAATAGTTTAAGATTTGTTTTATTTAAGATTTAAGATATATAAAAAAAATACGTCCTTTCATGATCCAGTGTATTAACAGTTTATGTTTTTACCCGAAGATGACCGCGCCGCCACAAAATTACTTAAGAAATTGTCATCTTTGTACGAATGCTCTGACTAGTAGATTTTCGGAAGCGAGAGGTTAAGATTTGGCACAATATCTCTCTTTCAGTCATGTCGTGCGAGTTTTAGGAGTAGGCGACAAGGAGAGGTCATTTTCAGCCTATGCCTTCTTGGGAAACTCGGATGGTCGCCTCCCACGCATCCCGGTCCAGTATCAGCGTCCTTAGTTCAAGCGGTTTATTGTTGCGCTGCGTCCTTGGCCGTTTTTAACTGGTAGACAAACAAGAGTCTCTTCCTACGGTACCCTAGTCTTTGGGCAAGACGTTGCTTAATCCGCAGCCAGAAGAGGGCGCTATCGCGACTGAACCATCATCACTGACCAACAGGGCCAAGTTTAATCAAGGACTATATTTATTAACTATAGTTTGACTAACTCTGATCGAACTCAGGCTAGTCGACGATGGTTGGACTTGTCTAGTCGACTACTCACGACCAGCCTACCGCGGTTGGTCGCATCGATGGTGACCAATAGCCGCTTTGATAGCACAGTACAGAGAGGACCAGTTTATCAGGTAGGCCCCCCTAATGGTCAATAGTTCGACCAGTTTGGCAGTTATTATCAATAGTTCGACTTGAGTCGTTCGCACTTCAACTTCAGTGCGCATGCCCTAATGACGTCACGAACTAACCACTAGTTAACTGTAGTTCCTTGATCGAACTTGGCCCTGTCCGTTGCTACGGACAGGTTGGTCAGTGATGATGGTTTGTCGCGATAGCGCCCTCTCGTGGCTGCGGATTAAGCAACGTCTTGCCCAAAGACTAACGGTACCCCTGCTCCTAGCTCCATCAACAGGTTCCCATAATTATAAGCGGGCTCGCAACAGCTCTGTGACACACGCAGTGGCCGCGCCCACCAGCCATGCACATCCTCCGCTCTCTGACCTTAACAGAGACTCGGGAGAGAGCATCGTAGAGCTGGATATTTGGCACACGGTCTTAAATTTTGTTTCAAGTTTCCATTAATTAAAAGTACCAATAATTTCAACTAACTGACTTTTACACGCTAATTGTCCTATTCGAGTGTCAGAAAGTGCGCCACTAAAGGACGAACTTTTAGGTTCTAAAACAATTGTACGGACAAAAACTACCGAACCAGTATGATACAGAGGGAACCCCCACCCCCCCCCCCCCCCCCCCCCCCCCCCCCATTTAGTCAGCCATACGTATACACTCTCCAGACTATTGTTACCCAATGCACCCCCCCTGCTAAAATTATAAGAATAATTCCTGAGAAACCACAACATTCCGCAAACACAATGACCAAATGTTTTTGGTGACTGTTTACGACGACCTATTAAACGCACTGTTTGGAGGGGAAGGTGTGCATGCCGGGTGCAATCGACATTAAGGCCGAGTTCGGGCGGCCTGTTCTTGACACGCGAACTCTGTTCTCGCGCTCGAACGGCGGGAACGCGACCCGTGAACATTGCACTCGGAACAAGAACACACACCACCTCTCCATCAGGGTTTTGCAAGAACAAGTTACGCGTGTCAAGAACAGACCGCCCGAACCAGGCCCTGCCGTGAACATTGCACTCGGAACAAGAACACACACCGTACCACCTCTCCATCAGGGTTTTGCAAGAACAAGTTACGCGTGTCAAGAACAGCGGCGGCACGAAATACACAGGCGATGACTAGTGGTGGTCTGTTAGCTGTAAATAGCGCCCCCAGTTATTTTTAATATTTCTATACAGCACCAAATCCACAAAATTAATGACGACTAGTGGTGGTCTGTTAGATGTAAATAGCGCCCCCAGTTATTTATAATATTTCTATACAGCTCGTAGATGGAGAACATGTTGTACTGTGAGTGTTACCCTTATGCCCTTAAGTTCCACACAGGTGAATATATTGTGACTAGTTTAGTAAGTAAAATCCTTTATTTTTATTAGCCAGAATTCTCTTGATTTTTGACCAACTATCGATTCCTTAAAATAAGGCATTAAAATAATGTGTCATTGAATATGACACCAACTACTCGTTCCAGCTATATTAGGAAATGTTATGCAGTAAAGATGGCGATCACCTGTACTTCGTGTTCGGAACGTCATCAGCATTGATGAGTCAACCGTGAAAATTAAATGTTGTATTTTATAATATTTTGTAAAGTGGATGGCCTCTGGATTTTGACAGGAACACTGGGTGTCTCCGTGAAGCGAATTTAGATCAAAATTGTAAAAGTTCTGCACTTGGAGCACGCCAGTTAAGGTGAGGTTAAATTGATTGCGATCTAACTTGTTCAAAAATCGGCTGTACCACAACACTCAGACGTCTCAGAACTGTGCTGTGTAACAATGGGATATTGTGAAGTTACGGCCGGGTTCTAGCACAGGTTGGACGACGTCTTCATTGCACTACGACTAACGTCCAGGATTTAAGACCTCTGTGCAATACGACTCAAAAAAGAAACTAATTTTACTCTCGTTTTTACCTTGTTGAAAAAGTCAATTTCTCGTCTATGCATTCTACTACATGTATGTAGTATGTGTCCTTATAGACTATGAGAACGGGGGGTTAAGAAATTCCATATGTTATGCTGGCCGACGTTTTTTCAGGAAAATAAACTCACAACAACGTTAAACTTGTAGACTCTCTTCGTCAGTTTCACATCTAGTTCGTACGTGTGTGCGTGTATATGCCCTTGGCTCTCCGCGAATCCGCGATTGATGCTACATGCATTGATATCGAGCGTGCACGCAGCATCGCGCATACAGCGCACGTCGTATACGAACTCGAGTCGGTATGAAACTGATGAAGAGAGTCTACAACTTGTACAAGTTTAACGTTGCTTTTGAGTTTAATTTCCTGAAAAACGTCATCCAGTGTAGCATATGGAATTTCTAAACCTCCCGTTCTCATAGATAAGGACACGATGAATGTGAGGGTGGAATTATTGTCTACAATGAGGTAAAAATATTGAAAATTTCATCATAATTTTTTTCGCCCACGTTTAGAGGCTTCGTATCCTGGACTCCCTCCGTAACGTAGGGAGGTTAGGGAGTCCACCTGGGCTAGGCCGGGTCCCTACGGCTACATGTTGTTTCGATCAAATAAGAGCCAAGAGTGTTATCTATCAATACAAAAATACTTTATCAACCTAATGGTAGTAGCTACTAATGGCTCCTATAATTCTCTCAATGCTAATGAGTAATGACACAAATTTTCATAATTTTGAACAGTTTCTTGCGGTTGTCATCATGATGTTGTGAATCAATGCATGATGATTGGGGTCGCCATTATTTTCGCGCTGTTTTGTTGTGTCTGTCGATGCCGTACTACTTCAATATTTCCCACAATAAAATAAAACCCTGTCATTGTCAACTATATCTATAGGCCTAGCTATTTGTTGGTTTTTAATGTTGCAAGCTACAGCCTAGTTTAAGTCCAGTAAACTTAGAGTGGATATGTGAACTGTCATCACAAAATGAGCGTAAAGTCGCACGGAGTGATTTCCCAGTACGGCCAGTCAAAGTCAAAATTTGAAGGGGTGGTCGATTTTGAGATTATATAATTTTTTTAAAGACTAAATCCCCAACATTCAATTCCCAATTTTTCAGGACGATCAGATAAACACAAAATTAGTTTTTGAGACAATTTTGACTGTGCCTTTTTATGCCTTTCACACAATTTCTCGCAAGAAATGCCCGTTTTCTCATAATCTCTGTATTAAGACTCCAGACTAAAAAATAAACAAAATATTGAGTATCAATCCTCCAAGTGTTATACCATTGGAAAGCTCTGTTTCCACAGAATTTAGAAATACCCATATCTCAATTTTAGATTTTGCCGACTTTACGCTCATTTTGTGATGACATTGTTCTCTTAATCTTATTCGTTACAATTAGTCCAAACATTTGAGACTCTCATCAATAGACAATACTGTGTATTGAGAGTCCCAAAAACCTAAAAGTACTGAAAACATACAACATAAGAAAATAGAATGGCACATGAAACAACCAGTCCAACAATATAATGTACACATGGTTCTTTTGACACAGTTGAACGACTCAGCACTAAAGGCGTGAGTCAGTCAACTGTGACAAAAGAACCATGCATGTACATGATGTACCCCGGTATGTACTGGTATGCTGTACCAGTATGACCATGAAGAGATTAGTCTGATCAAGCAGATGGACAAATGATGGACATGCATTAACCCTAACTACCCCAAACCCACCAAACTCCAACTGCAGCTTTCGCTAGGTTTTAGGTTTGGTACCAAACCGTAACAACTTGTTGTTAGACTTTGTTTGACTCAGTACCAAAGGCCCAGGGAGACCCTGTTGAATTCTGTGAGGTTCAGGACAGAAAGGCATGAGACTTGTCAAAATGTTAGAAATTTTGAGAATGCACAGGCATTTGTCACGGCACAGTTCCTGGTCAACTGTAAGTGTATACACTTACACCTTGTATGTGTGTCCCCACTGAAACACATAATACCACTGGCCAGTTATCA